>CM046838.1:36053787-36068787 GCA_025618425.1 Heliocidaris tuberculata | reverse complement strand
TCATTTTCATCTTTTATAATTAAAAAAAAAAAAAGGGGGGGGGGGGACTCGAGAGACCGATCTTTCTTTTCCTCAAAGAACAAAGAGTATTAAGAAAAGAGAATAAGTATCTCTCATATTGCAATGTGAAGTATTCTTAAAAAAAAAAAATTTATTATCATTATTTATTGATCACTATTATTATCATTATGGTATTCCTTATGTCGTTCTCGTATTCATAATTATGAACATTGATTTTGAAAATGGTTATCCCATCATCTTTTCAACTTTACTGTTTGTAATTACCAGGCACATCCTTTTCAACTTTCTTACATTATTTCTTTGCCATGTATAAATCATGTAATAAGTTGTTGGTCACTTATCATTTTGTAAAAACTACAACACAATAATGAAATGAAGTTGTTGCTTTCCCAGCAAACATGTTAGATTTATTACTCCCGTGGCCTATCAACATTCATAAATTGTGATGTTTTCTGTGTATATAAACATTATTTATGATCATAATTTATGGTTGCAGAAATGGAAAACTACTGCCTGGAGAATAAAACCTTCACGTGATTCAAATGGATACGATTAAATTACTTTCATTTTCATTACCCTACATACCTTAACAAATAAGAATAAAAAAATTAAGATAAACTATTTTGGAGTTGAGAGAGGGGCGGGCAGGAGGTGGAGGGGGAGACACATTATGTTATGTATGGGACTACAAACATAATTATGTGGCAATGAAAGGCTGGTCCATACTTTTAGCCTTTTCTCGTGATATCTCGAATATGAGGGCATTTGGAAAGCAATCCCTGAAAGCAATCCCATATTTCAAGGACTATATTTCTACTATGATATTCTTCCAAACTGACATAAAAATGAAAAAGCCCACAGATTTTTATTATTTATTTACCTTAAAATTTAACAAAACTCAACATTCTCTTCATTTTCCCTCCTATTACAGCCCAGATCAAACCCGAGCATTTCACCATGACAGCCAGTCCTGGAGATAACATCACAATCACCATGCAGATAACAACTAGGACTCGAACCCCCGATTACCTCATCTGGGCCCACAACGAGCAACCACTCCCCTACAACGCGACCCGCTTTGGATTCAACGATAGGTACAATATACCAGTGGTGGGGCAAGATGATGCGGGTATCTACCAGGCCTACCCGCCCGATGACCACACCCAAGGCGGCTACATGAGGCTCATCGTGAGGGGTAAGAAGATGGGTGTGGTGATGATGATGATGGTGGTGGTGGTGGTGGTGGTGGTGATGATGATGATGATGATGATGATGATGGTGATGAGACGAGGGATGGAAAGAGATGAGGTGGAAGACAGAAAAAAAAGAAGATCGATGAAATAGAAGGCTCATGCTGACAACGATGATGATAATCATGATGGTGATGATGGTGATGATGGTGTTGGTGGTGTTTTTGTAGTACTGTTGTTGCTGCTGCTGTTGTGATGACGTTGGTCGGGATGGTGGTGGCGGTTGCAGTGGCGGATCCGAGATTCTATGGCTGAGGCACATGTATGTGTTCAAAATATCTGATAAGAAAAGAGAAAAGGAAAAGGTGCCACCGGTGCCTGGATCCGCCACTGGGTGGTAATGATGAAGATGGAAATGATAAAGACGACGACAGTGCTGATAATAATGATGATGATGATGATGATGATTCCGCTGATAAGGGTAATAATGAGGGTGGGGCGATTTCGGTTGTCGCGATGGTGATGGTGTTTGTGATGGTAATGGGAGTGATGATGGTGATGATGGAGATGGTTATAATGATGATAGGGAGGAGGACGAGGATGAGAACTTGAATGGTAGAAATAGGGTAGACATGGGATGAAAGACTATTATTATGAATTATCATTTTCTCACACCTTTTTTACAGTTATATTCCTGATATTCAATAAATTGTATTACATCTTCTTTCAGGTTGCCCCGCTGATCGATGGGGTGCTGGATGCACCGAAGAGTGTCCGACGTGCATTAATGGAGGGGTCTGCGATGACGTCTCAGGGGTGTGCGTTTGCCCCCCTGGATTCCACGGAGATACCTGTGAAATAGGTGAGAAATATGAACATCATCAGCGGCGTAGATTAATGGGGAGGGGGGGGGGGGCACGCGGGGCTTGTGCCCCAAATCATATGAAGAAAAAAAAAGGGAAATGAGAGAAAAGGCATTGGATGGGAAAGGATAAATAGAGAAGATAAGAGGACCTCACTCTAACAGGTGGCCTTGTTCATACATTGCCTACGGGAACCGGGTGGTCACTGTATTAACTCTATGGTAGTTGGAGAATTCAGTAGCCAACTTCCATGGGCCATCTATATCATGTCTTCTCATTGTAATATTATTAAGGGGTCATGTTAACCATTTCTTAGTGTGCTTCTCACCGTTTTAGAATAATTTCTATGTTCTCATATATTGTAGAGAAAATTCCTTAGACATTTTCTGCGTTTCTGTTTCTTGGTTCAAGGTTGTGGTTCGAACCTTTATGGACCCAGCTGCGAGTTTGAGTGCACTGCTAGTTGGTGTCGGTTTATGCAGTTCTGTCTGCCCGACCCATACGGATGCTCGTGTGCCACTGGCTTCGCTGGCCTTGCATGTGATGAAGGTATGAGAATAAAACTTTTAACATTTCTATTTTGCACCAATTAAATGTCATTATTTCACCCATAATGGTATTAAAGCATCATCACAATAAATAATGAATATCCCAGTCCTAAATATAACACTTTATTTCTGCTTCCCCGTCTGTTCGCGAAACTTTCTTCTTTGCTACGGCCCGCTAGACCGACAGCCCACAAATACTGGTCTTCAAGCCCGGAGGGTTCCGACAGAAAGACAGCCCGCGAATGACGTTCATGACGGTCTTGTGAATCTTCAGACACCTACATTATTCTGAGGGTTCATGGGACCGACATTATCAGTCTCGTGGGCTGTCGGTCTAATGGCATGTCACCGTCTTTTCTAACATTAGGGCACAGTTTCATAAAACTTGTTATCTTTTACAAGTTGCAATAACTGTTAAAAGCTACTGAAATCCTTGCATCTGATAGGCTGAGAGCAAATTTGTCATAGAAATGTGGCAGTTGTTACTGATAACAATTTTTATGAAACGGGTCCCAGGACCCCTTTCCCGTTCGTTGACACATTCTCACCAATATGGAATACGCATATTCATCTGTGACCCACAGTATACTGGAGCCCTTCTGGGTTAATTGATTATGAAAAATAGAAATCAATTGGAAAAACATCCGTCTTTTGTCCTAAATAACATTGCAAATCCATTAAGTTAACTGCGAAGTAAACACCCCCTGTTACCACACACTTCCGATCACGTATCGTCTTGGCCATGGCATAGGGAAGATAAATCAACTGCTTTCCTGTCTCACTTGGTTTAATCCTTAAATCTTCCATAATCATCTCCAAAACAATTGCAATATCGATTTCGACAGTGCGCAGGCTCTCTGTTGGGAGATCAATATGTTTTAATTATTCCTGGAATTATATTTTTGTTTTCATTTTGAAATCTGTTTCGATTACCTTCTGTATTTCCTTCTGCATGCGTTCATTCACCAGACCTAGTTTCGTCCTGAATGTCACATTGAGATCAAATGGCAACTGATTGGTGCCATTATTTAGAAGGAAAAAAAAATCAATAGTTTAATTTATAATAATTTTCTCTATCGCAAGGCCTAATCTTTTCGAAGGCCTGGGAATGGAAATATTCAAGGTTTCTATTTAGCAAATTAACGAACTGCTATCAACATGTTTACAAATACGACTTTTCGAAGCATAGATGCATGCTTATTATTTTAAAAGACATTATGACAAGTTTAGTTGGGCAAACTTCAGTGATTGACGTTGTTGAGTGGTTTTAACACTCTTGAATGGGTATGCGAAGTTCGAGGTAATGTCCAAGACATCAATCTACATTTGCCACTCTCGAACAAGGTGTCGTAAGAGGGTACTTGGGCATCAGATGAGTTGTGCACACTAACATTTCCAAAGAACTTTGGAATTGCATATCATCGCGTGATAATTTATGAACTATAATACAGGGACGGTATATTATCAGTTTCAGTTCGATTGGGTCGTCTGTTTAATATCAGAACAGCATCCAGAAGATAGGAGGGAGAGCAGCTTGCAGAGGTGCATGGATATTCCTATCTTTTGACAAATGTTTAGCATGACCTTTTATTTTTACGTGTTTTACAGTAAGAACTTAGAAGTACAGTATCATAGTAATAGTCTAACATTGATTTCCATAGTATGTTGACCTAAAATCGATACCTCGGGTAAATCCTAAAACGTCACATACAGGATTTCCCTAGAATTTCAGAGGAAAAAATATCTTGAAACTAGTAGTTTTGCACAGAATGCCACAGAAATGCGGTTTCCTATTCAACTGTATGTTTAAAATCCCTGTCAAAAATACACGTCGTCAGTTTCAGCTTCAGTTTAGTTTTATTTCCACAAATCAATCAAAATACAAATCACAGGTATACATTCTGGAATAATAGAAATCGATTACATAATTCAAGAACAGATATGTCACAATAATGAAAGAATTAGAGAATAAAGAGAGTAATTCAAAGATTTACATTCATGTATAGTGGAGGGGCCTAAAGTAAAGCTAGGTCTGTTGTGGATGGGCCCCAGTTAATAAATAATTTACAGAATGTAGAAGAAAATAATAGTAGAAGGGAGGAAGGAGGAATTAAAGAAAGAAAGGAAAGGGAGCTATAGGAAGAGAGGAACTGAACAGGAAAAGGAAAACATTATACAGTGCGTCCCAGAAAAAAGTAAACAGTTGGCAAAAGTCTACCCCAATAAATATTTCAAACTATTTAAAGGAAATTGTCATACCTGTAGATAGCTTATGGTCTCTTCTATAAAATGACACCAAAATATCTCACAATATTTTACGCATGAGTGAGCAAAAGGCAATTTTGTGAAAGGGTACAAAATCCAGACTTGACAAGAATAGAATTGGCTCTGGCTGGTATTAGCCAAGCTGAGTCATGAAAAGGCTTAGAAATTTCCATATTCTGGTCAATAAAAGGCAATTTATGAATGTTTATGTATTTATGTATGTTTTTACAAATCCCATCAATATTCTATGCTTGAGTGAGCAATTAACTACTTTGTTAAGTGTTTCAAAATGTTACTTTTGGTGAGTCTTTTAATTTCACCTGGCTTGCTCACTCAATCATAATTTTTTGATGTTATATATCAGGACATACAGTGAACAAAGTCTGTTCTTTCATAAATTGTCTTTTAAGGATGAGAATATAACATTTTAAAGCCTTTTCAGGACTCTCAACTTTGCTAATACCAGCCAGAACATACACAAACATTAGTCAAGTATGGATTTTGCACCCTTTGGCTTTTTGCTCATTCAAAATATTGTGATAATATTTTGGTGGCACATGATAGAAGAGACCCTAAGCTTTCCACAGGTATGAACATTTCCTGAAACTATTTTGAAACATTTAAATGGGGAGCCTTTTATCAACTGTCAATTTTAAACGGTTCTTAACTTGGTTCATACAAGCCAGGACAAATACCATTTCTTGTCAAGTGTGAATTTTGCACTTTTTCACAAAAGTGGTTTTTGATCACTCAAGCTTAATCATGTTAATAACAAGGCAGATTTTGGGGGTGTTATTGCATAGGAGAGATCCTAAGCTATCAACAGGAATAAAAATTCATGGAAAATATTATGAAATATTGATTTGGGGAGACTTTTTCCAACTGTTAACTTTTTTTGGGGGGGGGATGCACTGTAGAGAACGAAGACAAATAGTAGCAAGAACTGGACGCACGGGTACTTGACAAGACAAGAAAGGATAGACAAACTAAATTACAAGGGGATCTGCAGTTGTTATTTCAATGTGAAGAATTTTTAACACTACGTCGCAGCATAGTAAACAAGGTAAATGAAGCAAGATATACAGAAGCCATGACGTAATCACGAGAGTACACATGCAAAAAAAGGATATCATAAATGTATAGAATGCATTATCGGATGAATACAAGAGTACAAATTGCAATATGGTCTCAAAAGAAACATCTTTAACTTTCTTAGAGAGTTCCAGAATTTGGGACGTGAATAGACAACAGTATTATAGGCAAATCGTGTTCTGGTATTTGGAAGGTAGTATGAAAATGCTTGACGCGTACGATAGTTATGCAGTTGATTGTATTTTGTAAACATATAACTGAGTGCCTGAGGTAAATCGTTATTGTTCAGTTGAAACATTAGGGAACCCAGCTGTAGACTAAAAATATCGTGAACTTTCAGTACGGTGGCGTAGCTTGGATCCAGCTCCTGAGGGGCCACTGATGTCGGGGGGGGGGGGGGAGGGGTCGTTTGATTTTAATTCGCGTTACACCCCTCCCTTTCTTTCTCTTTCTCTATTCTCTTTTTCATCCCCCCCCCCTCTTGTTTGGCCATTCGATTAATTGCCCCTTCGCCACTGTTTCTATCAAAGGTTCTTGGCCCATTTTGCAAATAATCAATGCAATCATCAATGTGGCACTACGCCCCCCCCCCCCAGCTTACGAGGTGGAGCAGGAGGGAGGGAGGGGGGGGGGGTGGAGGCTGCGTTCCTAGTATGTAAGAGATTTCAGAGATTATTTTTTTAAAAAAAAATACTGTTTTCACGCCAAATGCCCTCAGTGCATAAATTTAAAGAGCGCTGTTTGAATAAAAAGGATGCCGACAAAAATTGATATGTTCTGACGCAGTATATTTGTATCAATGGGTTGAAAGTGTTTTAGTTGAGATTTATTGTTTATTTAACCGCATTTCAGTCCATATTAAGATACCGATGTCGACCAAAATCAATTGCACTAAAATTCAAATTCGTAAACTATTCTTTCGCTGATTGAACTTTCACCATGATCAGGGCCCTGTTTCATAAAACTTGTTATCAAGGAGCAAGATACCATTATTGTAACAAGCTACTGAAATTACTGAATTTGATTGGCTTGGAGAAAATTTGTCATAGATATGTAACAGTTGTTATTGATAAATAATTTTATGAATCAGGGCCCAGATACTGATTTTTGCATTTCATAGAAAGGCGTCTTTGCATGTAATATATTAATGGGAGACATGGATTTGAATAGAAATTTGAAAGGATTTTAGCAGCTTTCTTACCCTGGAAAAGGGTATTACTGTTTTCTGAAATATAAAGGCTCTAGAATCCTTGCAGACGGCTAGGTGAAGGGCTGTTAGTGAAAAAAAATTAGCGCAGGAAAGGTATCATGGAAGAAAGGAAAATGACAGTTTTAAAATAATGTCAAGAGTGCTCTTTAATTAAGAAGGAGGCCAACAAACATAATTATGTTTTATAGATAACGCAGTATATTCTTATCCACGAGTCATCGCTCAATTACTTTAGTTGAGATTAAGTGTTTATTAATGCTGCACTTTAGTCCTCTTTAGGGACCGATGTCGTGCAAATCCCCCCCCCCCCAAAAAAAAAAAAAAATAAAAAAATAAAAAAAAAAATAAAAATAAATAAAATAAAACATAAAAATAAGAATAAAAAATAAAAAAATAAAATAAATAAATAAATAAATAAAGAAATAAATAAAAAATCTAAATTTGAAAGCTATTATTAATTCTGAACGATTGAATTATCCCCATGATACTAGTTATTACAGTCCATTTAACTGAAGTGCACAGAAAGGCCTTAATGGAATAATAACGAGACACGGGTTTGAAACTCCTGATTGAAAGGGATATTAAGGATTAAGGATTGTAGCAGCTTTCTTATACGTATGTCGCGCCCTTAAACCGTACTTGTTTTATTCCGCAACTTGCCGTGTAAGCTCTTCAAAAAACAAGATGCAAAACGTACGCGTATGCCGCACTCGCGCGATACGCACTCTTTCGACACCGTGCACCGTATCAGTAGTCCAGTACACAGTACAGTGCATGCATGCAGTGCCATTATATCCGCATTGATCGCATGGTCTTGGTTTGTGAATTCTAGCAATTTTTTTTCACTCGTTTTGTAGTTTTTTTTTTAAATTTCGCTCTAGCTCTTAATTGATAACAATTAACAGGGATGATATTGTCAACTTTAATTTGGTTAGTCTTGCTTCTGTATGCAAGCTCTCATGCTCATCCAGTGGACGATCAGCATGATCAGCCGAAGAAGGACCCCAGCAGTGTATCAGAGACAGTGAGTAAAGTCAGTAGAACTGTAGTGTTAGATAAGTGTAAAAGCAGATAGGCCTACTAGTATTTTCGCTGTTTTTGGACTACCGACTAGCACTAAAATTCGCGAGGTGTTAATTTCGCGATTTTGCATATGTCACTACTAAAGCCCACTCATACAATGCACAAGGTTATGATATAACCTTGTGCTGGTGGACCACCCTGCTGAAACTAGGCAGCACACAACCAAAAAATAAATCTTAAAATTATGATTTCTGTACCAAAAAAATTAAAAACTCATGAATGATCTGTCTTTCATTTATACCTTGGCTGTTGTGTTATTTTTTATCCACCAGAGTGCTCAAATCTTTAATTTGAGAATATTTTTTGTGTGGCCCTCCAGTGTTTTGAATTGGATTTAGGTCTAGATCTAGATCTACAAATTGTAATACAATTCCAAATTATACAGGGCCTTGCAAAAATATGCTCAGAATTAAAGATTTGAGCGCTCTTGGGATTAAAAAACATCTTGGCAGCAAAGATAATAATAAAAGACACATAATTCATGGACAATATATTTTTTTGTTACAATAATCATAATTTTAAGACTCTTTTTTACTAGGTGTTGTGTACTGCTAAGTTTCACTACACAATGGTCCTACCGCGGTGCGAGTGCTAAAGCTAGAGTCTAGACCTGTCATATGCATGCCATGGCATAGGATATCTTAGACTGAAAAATCCGTCTGTTCGGAGGAGTTTTTCAACATTTTCTGACATTCCGTGAAGCCAGACGAAGTCTCAGCGGAACATTTCCTGACCGAAATAGACTGATTTTTCGGTCTAAGGATATCTAGGCTCGTATTCTGAAGTCAAGTCTAACTAGAGTAGAGTAGAAGGTCTAGTCTAAACCAAAGCCAAGGTCTAAAGTCAAGTCTTACGAAGGTTTTAAACTGGACCAAGAGTCTAACTCTAAAGTCTTTGTTATGCCTTCCTTAAACTCGACTTTAGACTTTTGGATTGATTACAGATTAGGCTAGACCAGACTTCAGAATACGGTCCAAAGAGTCTAGGCCTATACTATAGACCTACTACTAGGCGAGTACTAGACCTCTCTCTACTCTAGTCTCTACATTGAAGTGGTAGGAATTTTTGCGAAGTTGTGAATGTGACTCACAAAGTTTGCGAAAATAAAAGTAAAACCCTCGCAATAATGACAGCTTTTACAGTCTACTGCATTGCTTTCTGAACAAATGAATCTAGACTAAAAAAAAAAAACAAAAAAAAAAACAAACATGCGCACACATGTATGCAAAGCTATGGCCCATGGGTCTAACTTGCATAAGGCTTAGCCTTAGGCTAGCCTTGTAGCTTTGGAATCCAATCATGATTACAGCCTACAGGGTCTCCTCTCGTTGACCGATGGGATCTGTCTCTTCTCGTGGGGCTATAATGTTGGTACTTAATCTGGTCAGCCCCCTCGTAGAGACAGATTGCTTCATTGGAGTTGCCCATGAAACCATTCTGAGCTGACCCATATCGGGTCACAACATATCCAGCTAAAATGCCCTCAAAAGCATGTTATCCTCTTTCTATCCTAACCTAATAAGTTCTAATTGGGCATCTAGGCCTATATAGACTAGTGTAATCTATTCCTAACCGATGTTTAGTTTACTGATTTTGTGAAATAATCCGAGAAAAAGGTGATACTCTATTGGATTTGGCTCGTTGCGTCTTCCCCTGATGAAATCCGACTTGGCCCGAGACAAAATTGCCCTCGAGAGTACAGGTCGCCCCACGGACAGCTTGCCCTCGAAAAATGAGGGCGAGTTTAAGCGAGGGTATTTAACTTATATTTTCTCTAAAGGCATGTTTTTTGGTCATTTTTAATTTCATTTTGCCGGACAGAAAGTGTAGAAAAGATGAGAGTGTAAATCAAAGTGTGTCTTACCTATGCAGATTTATTTTTTTCAGAGCAGCTGTTGCTTGAGCAAATTTCAGAGATTCACTTTAGAGCCAGATTACAATAATAATGTTAAGACAAAACATTAAGCCATGTTTAAACTTTAACTTTAGGCAAAATTTAACAGTTTCCAGATTTAATAAATCTGAGCTGAATGATCTTATGTACAGAGTATGTGATGAGGTGTAAAAATGAACCTGTGAAAAAATAAGAATTTAAGGTCATCATTTAGTGCTTCAAAAAAGGGAAAATCTAAAATATCCCCTCCACAGACTACTGTGTTTGGTTGTATACCACCATATTTTAAAGCAAATTCATAGATATCATAATAATGAATGCATGATCTTCATTATTTTTGCTTTCTCTGTAGTTTTTTCACCCATCTGAACATAATTATGCAGGTCAGGAAGCTCAGTTGAGAACTTTTTTGATCAGTTAGCCACTGCGTTTAACTGTGTCTTAAAGCCAAGTTACACCTTATGACATTTTACATTAATTTAAGAAAGGTTTAATTCAGAGCCAGATTAAACCTTAGCCAGTATTCATTCTTTTTTACCAAGTAATATGTATTGAAGAGTAAGCTAAAACCTAAAGACAGGCTCCAACTTATGCCGTGTTAGCCTGAAAGCCAAGTAAGGGTTGTACTTTATAGAGCCAGATTAAACCTTAGCCAGTCTTCATTTTTAAAGTAAGCTAAAACCTAACAACAGGCTACACCTCATGCTGTGGTAGCCTTAAAGCCAAGTTACACCTTAAGACAGGTTACCCTTTAAGAAGGGTTATACCTGTACATGTACATGTACTTTAGAGCCAGATTAAACCTTAGCAAGTATTCACATTTAAACAAAGTAATAATTAAGAGTAAGTTAAGATCTAAACACAGGCTACACCTTATGACATGTCAGCCTTGTAGCCAAGTTACACCTTAAGACAGGTTACACTTTAAGAAGGGTTTAATTCAGAGTAACATTAACCCTTAGGCAGGAGTCGCTCTAGACGGGAGTAACAATTAAGAGTAAGGGGACACTTTAAAGTTGCAGGTCCTCTGGTCATATTTTTTCTAAAGGCATAAAATATTCTCCCCCCCCCCCCCCCCATTTGGTTTTCTTCATATTTTGCTGGACAGTGTAATGAGTGTAAATCAAAGTGTGTTTTACTGTGCAGATTTATTTCTTGGGGAAGAGCATGCAGTTGTCAGAATAAATTTCAAGGATTCACTTCAGAGCCAGATTAGAATGTTACATGTACATGTAGGACAAAAGCATTAAGCCTTGTTAGCCTTAAAGCCCAGTTACACCTTAAAGGGGGTACCCAATGCTGAAACAATGTTAGTTCATTTAAAAGATCATGATTTTATTAGCAGAAAATCATCTGCCTTAAGTTTTTTTTAAATTCGTGTTGCCAGAAAAATCCCCGAAATATGGTAAGACTTCAGGATATTTTGGCCCCTCAGCTGTGTCCCAATTTCAGCTAGGTAACCACAATGACGTCAAAGTGGTTACCCAGATTCGCGTATTGCAGATGTGTTGCGCGCTAGACTGTACAAAATGCATTACACCTTGCGCGCATTTTGCTATAATTGCGCGACAAGGTAACCACTTTGACGTCATTGTGGTTACCTAGCTGAAATTGGGACACAGCTGAGGGGCCAAAATATCCTGAAATCTTACCATATTTCGGGGATTTTCTGGCAACACGAATTTAAAAAAAATTTAAGGCAGATGATTTTCTTCTAATAAAATCATGATCTTTTAAATGAACTAACATTGTTTCAGCATTGGGTACCCCCTTTAAGACAGGTTACCCTTTAAGAAGGGTTATACTTTAGAGCCAGTTTTCATTTTTAAAGTAAGCTAAAACCTAGCAACAGCTACACCTTATGCCTTGTTAGTCTTAGAAAGCCAAGTTACACCTTAAGACAGGTTACACTTTAAGAAGGATTAAAAATGTACTTTAGATTAGAGCCAGATTGAACCTTAGCAAGTATTCACATTAAACAAAGTAATAATTAAGAGTAAGTTAAGATCTAAACACAGGCTACACCTTATGACATGTCAGCCTTGTAGCCAAGTTACACCTTAAGACAGGTTACACTTTAAGAAGGGTTTAATTCAGAGTAACATTAACCCTTAGGCAGGAGTCGCTCTAGACGGGAGTAACAATTAAGAGTAAGGGACACACTTTAAAGTTGCAGGTCCTCTGGTCATATTTTTTCTAAAGGCATAAAATATTCTCCCCCCCCCCCCCCCCCATTTGGTTTTCTTCATATTTTGCTGGACAGTGTAATGAGTGTAAATCAAAGTGTGTTTTACTGTGCAGATTTATTTCTTGGAAGAGCATGCAGTTGTCAGATTAAATTTCAAGGATTCACTTCAGAGCCAGATTAGAATGTTACATGTACATGTAGGACAAAAGCATTAAGCCTTGTTAGCCTTAAAGCCCAGTTACACCTTAAGACAGGTTACCCTTTAAGAAGAGTTATACTTTAGAGCCAGTTTTCATTTTTAAAGTAAGCTAAAACCTAGCAACAGGCTAAACCTTATGCCTTGTTAGTCTTAGAAAGCCAAGTTACACCTTAAGACAGGTTACACTTTAAGAAGGATTAAAAATGTACTTTAGATTACAGCAGCAGATTGAACCTTAGCAAGTATTCACATTTAAACAAAGTAATAATTAAGAGTAAGTTAAGATCTAAACAAAGGCTACACCTTATGACATGTCAGCCTTGTAGCCAAGTTACACCTTAAGACAGGTTACACTTTAAGAAATATTATACTTTAGAGCCAGAAGTAATAATTAAGAGCAAGTGCTATTGTATTATAATATAATAAATATACATAAATAAACATATCCATATTTTCGGTAAATGATGTGATGCCCTTCATGAACAGTTTGATCCAAAAATACGTCAAAGTCCTTTCTGAGAATTTTTTTTTCATTTCTTTCTTTTTTTTTTTTTTAAATACTTCTTTGCCAATCTCGTCCAAGTGAAAGAATGCATGTAGGAAGTATGGTACATTACAGTGGAAATATTGCATGAAAGTAACATGCTAATGCACTCTTTTTTATCAAAAAGTTGACATGCTTTTGTGACCATTTTAAAAATCAAAATGGCAAAAAAAATTGCTCTTAAAAATTATGAATCTTATAACTTCAACTCCTGTTTTACCTAATTATTTGAAGCACTTGAGCCAAATATCATTTTTAATTTGTGCACACATGTCCAATTTACTGCGAAATTGCCCATATATGCAGAAAGGTTGGGACCCCATGACCCTGCTCAATGTTGCTCTAAGAAATTAATGGTTGAATTATGTAGTGTCGAAACAATATTCAGCAACACTTTTAGATATTTGATATATGTTTTCTCCTTTTAATTTCAGAGTATCCCCAAAAGGACAAGGACTCCGCCCGCATTGGATGCAGACACCTACGAAAGGATCTTACAGGCACTGAAAAGAGGTCACCATGGGGCCACAAAGGAAGCGAAACAGGAGCATAAGGACTGGTATAAAGTCTCAAGATTCTTGCGCCAGTGGCCAGAAGTGACAGTTCGAAGGATGTACAATTCAGTGAGGGGGTCATTTATATTTCTTTCAGATGATGATGCAGAAGTTTTAGATGAATTTCGTTATGAATTATACAGAGAATGGAATAATGAACATGATTGTGAGGATTGATTAAAGGAATACAAAACAAGTCTCAAAATGGTAAACAGTAAAAATGACTTTGGCAAAAGTGAAGATAGATAAATTGGATAGAAATGATCAAACATTGTCAACATTTTCATTTTAGCTGAAAATGATTTTAGATTTAACAATATTTCTACTTTGTAATTTCTTGTCTAAACATCCCATCAATTCCAAGTGCCTTTTTTCACACTTGAATATATTTAGTCAGCATCCCTACAATATGATGATTTTGTATTTAGTCAACATCCCTACATTATGATGATTTTGTGGTTTAAAAAAATTAGATAAACTTGTTTCTATTTCATTTTAGCTGATTACCCAAACTCCCATTTAAAACAGACATAATTCAACTACTTCTATTTCTTTGTATCACCCAAAATAGCGGTAATAGGTAACTATGGATTTCGCTTTCTCAAGCGTCATTGTCCATGTCCGCCGTAGAGATTTCTTGTGTTGCTATACAGATGCCAATCTACGCGGATCATGCTCATAATTGGCATGTATATGCGTTGTGGTAAGACAAAGGAGCCTATCGATTTTGGTATATGTAATGCACCGTGGTTTAAGACACAGAAGTCTATCAGTTTTGGTGATGCCTATTGATCTTGGCAATTCTATCCCTGTTGTGTTCTGTCATTTATAGGGTCAAAATTCATATTGTAGTTGTTGGCACGATCCCCGGCCAAGATCTGAAGGGGGGGGGGGGCAAATTGATCCTGCCCCCCCACTTGGTACAGCCATATATGGGTTTAAACAGTTATATATGAGCAAGAATTGTTTGAAGGTCATGAAATATAAGGAAGTTAACTGGAAAATATTTTGTTACCATATTTTCTAACTGAATGTGGTCCATTCTTGTTAACCCTAATCCCACCGGGGGGGGGAGGGGCTATTTTGCATAAATTAATATAAAATACAAAAATGACAATTTGAAAAATCTAACTATACAGTCGTGTACATTGGCCTCTACCTTTGTGCAAATTTTTGCGAGGATCGCATGATCCAGGACCGAGATCTGAAGTTGGGGCCAACCCCCCCCCCCCCCCCTGGTGGTTTCAAGTCCCTCAAATAACCCGATGGGATTAGGGTTAAGACAAGACCTTTTATAGCCAAATATGGTTCACTGAAATGTCCATTGATTATGTGACAAGGTCATTGGC
>CM046838.1:35766287-36048787 GCA_025618425.1 Heliocidaris tuberculata | reverse complement strand
TCAATTTTTGTAAGGGCATGTAAGGATGAACTGATTAAATTGGGGGGGGGGGGTGTCACAGGTCACAAGGCAGAAAGATTTGTGGATGAACATGTAACCATGAACTGAATGAGTTTTCGGAGTAGTCGTGGAGGTTACTTCTGATATGGCAATGGCGGAGGCATAAATTTCGACCGCGCGCAGTCGACAGTGAATCTACTTTACCTCTGTATTTATATTTTTGGCCATGGCCGTACTCAGCGGGGGGGGGGGGGGGGCAATTACCCCCCTGACATTTTCAAAATGATATATTTTTTCATAATAATTTAAAATTTTCTTAAATTCACCCCAAATATGCACCAAATCGCTCAATTTCAGGTCGGAAAAAGCAAAAACTTTCGGCTCGGCGCTTTCAGTGTTCTAAGTTATTGTTAAAAAATTTGCCCCCCCCCCCGAAAAAAATTTGTGCGTACGGCCTTGTTTTTTTTTGGCCCCTCTCATCAAAATAAAATCAGTTTGAGCAAGTTTGGTCAGAAATCCTTCGAATGGTTATGAAGTTACCCCAGTCACAATGATTGGGCGATTTTTTTTTTTTGGTGATTTTTACAAGATTTTTGGTCCTGTGACCTTTGATCTTTGATCCCTGAGCCGAAAATCTAATTACTTCATCATTACATTCTTATACCTACTTGTGCCAAATTCGGTTAAAATCCTTCAAATAGTTGAAGGGTTCTTGAATATATAGGCTTACTATCCAGTAAATATATAGGCAAAGGCTTTTGAGATCTCAGAAGATCCCGAGCTTTATCCTTTACCAAAGTTTACCTCAGTTTTTTGGGGAAAAAGAAGCCCTGCATGCTGGGAAATGGTTTTGGAAGGGTGTAATTGCTCCCATCCTTAGAATGAGCGTAAAATATTTCAGCAGAAGAGTTAAATTTGAATACACAAAATAATTTTGATTTTAAAACTCTGCCCAATGAACAAGTTAAGAAAATACAGATGACCGTGATATGCGAATAGATCTGCAAAAAATACATTTTGAAATGTTAACCTTACAATTTTTTTAGTATTCCGCGTTGCAAAAGTTGATCTCACTTCGAGTGATTCCAATTCACAAGAACTTGTGCGCGACTGTAACATCTCGGTCTTTCTTTCCACACACCATTCAATTAACATGATTAAAAGTAGGATTTTTAATTGGTAGTATGAATATAATCTATGATTATGACAACGACAAAGATATAATTATAATGATACTAATAATTGGAAGACGAGTTATAAAACAACAGAAAAGTAAGGAAGGGCGAGAAGAAGAAGAAGAAGGAGAAGAAGAAGAAGAAGCCAGAGGAAGATGGAGGAAGAAGAAGAAGAAGAAGAAGAAAAGAAGCCGGAGGAAAAAAGAAGAAGAAAAAGGGGAGAAGAATTAAGAAGAAAAAAAGAAGAAAAAAGAATTAAGAAAAAAAAAAGAAAAAGAGGAAGGAGAAGAAAAAGGAGGAGAATTAAGAAGAAAAAAAGGAGAAGAAGAATTAAGAAAAAAAGAAGAAGAAGAAGAAGAAGCCAGAGGAAGATGGAGGAGGACGAAGAAGAGAAAGGAGAAGAAGAAGAATTAAGAAGAAAAAAGGAGAAGAAGAAGCCAGAGGAAGATGGAGGAGGGCGAAGAAGAGAAAGAAGAAGAAGGAGGAGGAGGAGAAGAAGATAAAAAGGAAAATATATAAAAAAGAACCAAGAAGAAAAAAGAACAAGAACAAGAACAAGAAGCCAGAGGGAGATGGAGGAGGGCGAAGAAGAGAAAGACACATGTTCATGTTATGTTCATTTTCCTGTCATTTGATACATGAAGGCTCAGTGGCGGATCCAGGATTCACCAAATGGGGGGGGGGGGCGAAAATTCGGCCGAATATTTTTGTGTGATGACTAAAAAAAAAAAAAAAAAAAAAAAAAAAAAAAAAAAAAAAAAAAAAAAAGGGTCATCAACAAAAAAAGAGGGTGCCGGTGCCGATTTTTTGTGCGTGATTACTAAAAAAAAAAAAAAAGGTCATTAGCAAACGAAAGGGGGGCCGCGGCCGATTCGCCCCCCCCCCCCCCTCCCCGGATCTTAGAAAAGGATTGGCCTAGTTCTCGCATTAATCGTGGACAAGGCTGCTGCAACGAGGTAGCGACCATGCAGAGAGCAGGGTTGTGAACACACAAAACATACACCGGCCACACTTTATGTATGCATACACGAATGTGCTGCTTGCCCGCGCGTACGCACTGGCAGATACTTTATTTCTGGTAGCATAGGCGGCGAGTTACGTTTTAAGCCAAAGTTACGGTTTCGAACCTCGACATACGTAGGAAAAGAGTATTAATGTTTCCTGACAAATAAAGGCGCAGACATGAAAGCATTATCTAGAATCCTTGCAGACGACTAGGTGAAGGACTGTCTGTGGTAAAAACAAAATGATCGATATCAATCATTTACTCAACATGCGTTTTGACGGAGGGGCGGGGGGGGGGGGGGAACGTGCCCCCATGCTCCCGTGCCCCTTAGAGCCACCACTACACATTAATTCATGTATAGTTTTCTCTTCAGGAAAGAGACTAACGATTCACATTTAACCCTTTCAGGACAGGAATTATTTAAGAGCTAAATTGATCACCTTTCGTTCTTCAAATTGGCAACAATGATATTTTTCTTTTAGAGCTACATGATTCTAATAAGGTGTGATGTCTTTGAAAACAATATACATGATTATGAATTTTGTTGAAAAGTTGAAAAAAATTGCCAATTTCGATTAAAAAAACAATGATTTTGAACCTCTCAACATGTTGCCAATTTCAGGATTTTGAAGCTTATTCTGCACAGTGCGTGCAGAAAATTTTGGCCTTTCTAATCATGCATCCGGTATATTTTTTAGAGCTCTGAATAAAAAGTTATTGAGCCAAACCACAAAATGTGGTCAATTGTCTTGAAAGAGTTAAAATACATTTACGTATCCAGCAAGGAAGATACTTAAAGGTACTTAAAGGGAAATCTAACCTTAATGGTAAGTTGTTCTGAAAGAAAGAAGAAAAATCAGAGAAGCACATTGGTGAACGTGAAAACCGGACGAGCAATAAGAAAGTTATGATTTTTTTTGCAAGTTGTAATCACTATACATATGGGAATTTCAAATTGACTGAATAGGTAATTTCACTGTGATATATAGTGGCGGACAACTTCCCCATTCGTTCCAATACACAAAATGACAAAAATATCATTAAAAAAAAAATGTATTCAGTACTCCGTGGGATATTTTTCTTTCATGAGGACCTATCACAAAATGCTATCTACAATATATTTTGAGTACTGGCCCGAGCGTAAAGGCGCTTCTGAGGAAACCGCAAATTAATGATATTTTTGTGCCAAGTATATGTCTCAATCGACTCACCAAATTTCCAATTTGGAATTGGCATAGATGTATTGATCTCATTATTTAAACATCCATAACTTTCTTATTCCTTGTCGGATATTTTTCTTCAAACTTTCACCATCCTGTTTTTCTTATTTTTCTGCTTTTACACAAAAAAATGATCTTATTATCAAGGTTGAATTGCCCTTTAACGGTTGTCACTTGGTGTGTAAAAAATCAGAAGGACCATAAGAAATTGGATTGACTTGTCTGGGCGATTTTGTTTTCTATAAACTTTTGTACAATGGAATATGGTGTAAATCGAGGGCGTTTGTGGTTTGTATTTGAAGTGTCAATGAATTAAGCTTATTGCTATCGGAAATGTCCACTTATTCTTCTTTCCTGTTTAGCTCAGACAGAAGTAGATTTCTATTAAAGTGCTCTAAATTATACTACGACTAGATCGTAATTGCGGTTCACAAAGAAAATCCTTCATCTTTCATTTTCCCGTCATATTTGTCATTTTAACGAAATATGTTTATTGATAATGTGGAAAAAAATCTTTTGGTGTAAAATAAATTTATAAAAATTAATTGAAATATTGCACAGTGAATTGTCATTTTACTCCTTATTATCACGCATAATGCTCACTGGAGATTACAACCCCCCCCCCCTTCTTCCTTTATTATCAGTATAATGCTCTATGCATATTACACCCCCCCCCCCTCTCTGTCACACATACACACACACACACAGCCTCTTTGTCTCTTGTTAAATTCACCTTTCGAAAGGCTATATATATATATATAAAATGTGAGAAATCAATTGAATTGAATAAGAGAAATAATTTGCGTAGCTAAATTCGTTGTTCCTCCTTACTGACTTCCTTTTTGTGGAAATAACTGCAGGGTTTGCAAAAACTGTCTCCGCCGGGAGTCGAACCCGGGTCTTTGGCACTGTTCGCCAAACGCCTTAACCACTAGACCACATTATATAATACTGATTATATTCAGTAAAGACAAGCATTTTTGTTGATATTTCCTCTCCATCTTAAGTTTGGTCTATGTCCTTGTTATATGTTCTTTATGCATCTAGTATTTTGGCATGTAAAATAAATATCAAGATGGACTGAAAGATGGTACAACCATGGACCTACTTCGTAGTAGGTCCATGGTACAACACTGCACAAACAGGCCCATACTTTTTTTTTGAGTAGACACGTTTCAGAGTGCTTAATGTAGTAGAAAATATATAATATACTCGTCCTCATGCAGCCCCCCACACTTGGGATACCAAAATTGCATATCAACGCAATATTCATATATGGAATTCAAAGAAGCTAAATATTTCCCTTTCGTGTTAGCCTTCGTGCATAATTATTGGAAAATGATATCATCACACTAAGAAACAAATATCAATAAAGCATATACAGCAGCTGAAGAAATCCAGCGAAGCAATGTTTCCTCTTTGTCTGTACCTAGTGTTTCTTAGAATTTTATATTCAAGTCGACAAAACAACAAAACAAAACAAAAAAAGGAAAAAAAGAAAAGAAAAGAAAAGCAGTCGAACTCTAGATATGTAAAGGGGGAAACAAAATATTTCCCCTTGTCTTTTTCAAATGAAAACCAAAGAAGAAACAGTCAACATTTCCTGAATGTTTCACCATGCCTTAACCATGCGTTAAGTTTCACAATTATAATTGGAAAGTCGTTAGAAAACTGGTTGATTATTATCACTCCCAAGTTTTATCGTAAGTTGTCTCAAGTTGTCACTTTCAACCCAGGTTTATATCGATGACTGCTTAGGAGGAGATTTGGTTTAAATGATTCCAAGCACCATGTATAAGCTATAATTGTTATTATCACGCATAATGACTGGAGATTACAACTCTCCCTCTTCTTTCTTTATTATCAGGTATAATGCTATAAGGATATTACAACCACCTCTCCCTCCTCTCTCTCTCTCTCTCTCTCTCTCTCTCTCTCTCTCTCTCTCTCTCACACACACACACACACACACACACACATACACACACACACTATCTCTCTTGTTGTTGAAATCACCTTTCGAAAGATGTAATACCGCAATACAGTAAGAGGGTACCGGAGACATATCTCGGGGGCACCGCGAGACAGGTTTAGTGTGACAGGGGTCATAATTATACAGATATAATATTGTGGATATGAGGCGGACTGACACCTGTCGCGACAATAGTTTTTGGTATGACGCCCCCCCCCCCCCAATAATTCTTTTTACAAGGTCTCTCCTTCGAGGCACTGGAAATAAAAGTATCAGAATCAAAGTGATCTGTTTAAGCTAGTTCTGAAAAAAAAAATCTCTAGAACATCGTTTGACCAACGGCTCTGGGAAGCCCTTCGAATCCGGAAATGTTTTTCAATCGTCGCAGCAATCTTGAAACCATTATATAGGGATGAGCGATACAACTCTCTTTTGAAAGGAAATATACGCCTTTATAATGTTCCTTATTTTCAATAAAAGGCGCGATTTTCATTTCTGAGATCCAGTGAAGCGCGATTCCCTGTTTTAACTGATTGTGATATTTCAACGTTATGTTTGCTCCAGTGTGTTTACAGGTCAAGTAATTATAATAAAAAGAATAACAAAAAAAAAAAATGAATGTAACTTACTTGGAGCACTAAAATGTCGAGAGCGCCCCCCCCCCCCCCCCCCTCTATCAGAAGTGACCTGGAGGCGTGTATGCTGCACGGTTCACATTTCTCCGCTCATGCAGATTAGGAATAACTTATTTGAGCTCCTTTCGAGAAGTTCACTGAAATGTATCACGTTTGCTCCAACAGGTCCCGTGTGTTTGCTTTTTTAAAATCTAAATCTGTGCCAAGTACGCAGGTATAGTTCTAGATTATCAACACAGTTATACAGTTCAATAAAATATCTAAAACAACCTGTTGAAATTGAGAAAAGCAATTTTTCGGGGGTACCTTGTCCCTCTTTTCCTTTCCTTTTCTGGTTACGATGCGTATCGACCTAGTATTGTTGAAAAGCAAAGCTGATTCAAAAACTTGGAATGCCATGAATGTTTAACCTTAAATCTATATCATGCAAGAGAGAAGATATCGTACTTTGTAATAAACAAGAATGCTATATCCGATTTACTTCAATGAAGCAATTATGCAGTCTGTATACTTTCGCGATATATCTTGCCATTAAAAGTATCTTTATTTCCAAGTTTACAAAAAGTATACAGTAAGTAATATTTGAAATAAATGCAGTGAAAGGGTCATTTCAAATCAAGAATAAGAAACCTGATGAAATACAAAACACGTGACATTTCCTTTCCATTTCTGCTGAAATATACATCTATATATATATATATATATATATATATATATATATATATATATATATATTCAGATTCAGATTAAAAATACATTCATTTCCTTCTCATAATCAAATACAAAATGAAATATACATTCACAAAAAAACATGCTGGAAGGTATATAGTTTTGGTACACCATGGATTTTCTGACGAGTTTTTACATCAGTTTTTATTTCCCGTTAAATGACCTTCTCTAGGCCCTCAAAAGCAATTTTACAGATTTGGACACTATGTAAAGATGATCTACATATTATGTTTGAATATACATATATATATATATATATATATATATATATATATATATATATATATATATATATATATATATATATATATATATATCCTGTCTTACACTTGTATTTTTCTTTCACCGTTTCGATTAAAAGATTTAAACTAGCAAAAAGCAGAAAAATTCTACATGCGGTTTAATACACTTTTTTGTCCAAAAGTGATGGAAAACTCATACATTAGAGATTCCCCAAATTTGCCACAGCTTGTTTTGGTTACAGCCTTTTAGATGACATGTATTTACCATGTTCACATGATTACTTTCATTAGTAACTATAACTTTAAATATCAATCCAGCATTCTTGCAGTAACAGTCCAAAATGATAATTCTGATGAAATCCTTTAAGGTAATATTATTACATTTGAAAGTAAACAAATAAAACTATGGCTACTTTGGACAAATTCAAAGTGTACTCAGTTTTTCTTTTGATTTTGAACAGAAATTAAAATTGCATAGATTGTTATGTCAATTTTCATCAGTCGTAGGTATCCCACAAATCACAGTAAAAGTAAATCACTCCTGAGTGTTTCAGAACAAATCATGTATAAAACGTGCATTGTATATAACCAAACCTGTAGCACATTTGTCAGTGCATAGACAGACCCATTATTTAGGGAATAGACATTGAAAGCTGGTGTTGGTGTTGGGGCAAAACTAGCACCAGCCACAACACCGAACATGAAGTGAAGCTGGTGCTGGGATTGACTTCACTAGGTGTTGAGCTATTAATAATGTGATTGGTATTATTTTTATAAACCCGAATTCGGTGTTGGGGCTAGAATCAGCAGCCCAATTGACGCTCTTAACACCAACACCAACACCAACACCAAACTTGAAATCACCCATTGAAGTAAAAACCCATCTCAAAAGCCAGGGTGTCCCGAAACTTTTGACCAGCATTGTATATCTTACCTAAAATTCTTGGAATGAAATGTTTTATACAGCATCAGTAATAAAAATTAAAAGAAATAAAAAAAAAACAACAACGATTATCGCAATTAAATAATATGCAAAATGAAGAATCCCTATTCTCTATACTTATAATAAATCGAAAGCGAAAGATTTCCCTTTCGTGTTAGCCTTAACTGCGTGCATGATTATTGGAAAAAGATATAATCACAAGAAGAAATAAATAGCAATAAAGTATATGCAACAACTGAAGAAATCTTGTGAAGCATTATTTCCTCCGTCATGCTCTTTGTCTGTACCTATTATTTCTTAGAATTGTTAAAATTTCTTAGAAAAAAAAAAGATGCAGTCGAATTCTAGATTTGTAATTGGGGAAATCATATTATTTCCGCTTTGTCTTTTTTCAAATGAAAAAAAAAAAGAAAAGAAGAAACAATCAACATTTCCTGTATGTTGAATGTTGAATGCTGAATTAAACTATGTTTGCCTTAAGTTTCACAATTATAATTAAAAACACGTTAGAAAACTGGTTTATTATTGTCACCCCCAAGTTTTATCGTAAGTTGTCTCAAGTTGTCACTCTCGACCCAGGTCTATATCGATGCCAGTTTAGGAGAGGAGAGTTTGTTAAAATAATTCTGAACACCATGAGCTATTGTTTCGTCAGCTGGATTTTATCCAGGGTGCAAATAATAATGTGTTTGTCTTCCAGAGGCCTTGGAATTAATTCGAATCTAGATAGACAATATAGAAATGTTACTATAAATATCATCATCACCAATCCAGTGTTGTTTCATTGGTGTTTGTCTGTAAAGTACAGTTTATTTCAGGGGTGAAGTTTGTGTAAAACCCCAAGTGGCTGAAACGAGTCTAGTTGTTTTTAGTCACCTGTTGGTCGATACCTTTTCCTTCCTGGCAAACAGGAAGTGAATCAGGGTCAGAGGTCGACTTGGTCTGTGGAATGGTTTCAATGCAGTGAGGTTTTTTTATTTTGTCCCTTTTGAAACAGTCTTTGGATTTTCATTCAAGCTAAAAGGGCGTTAACTCATGTACTTTAAAGGTAACAGATAGTTTTGGGAAGCCCTCAAAAACTTTTTGTGAGATTTCGTTGATTTTACTTAATAAACAGCAGGGTACTAACATAAATAAGATGCTGTGAAGTTTTTTCCTCCTCAAGTGAAATATTTATCGAATGAGAGGTGAAAAGTAATAAAAATCCCTGGCCCAAAAAAGAGGGGATGTAAATTCAAACAACGGCCACACACACACTACTTACATGAGGATTGCTGTGTGTGTAGAATACGCTACACATAATGTGAAGCGCTGGGTTTATTGTGCGGGGAACCTTCGGGTGGATATGGTCTTAGCGTGAGGCAGTGAAAAGCCGTTACCAAGCGTTTCTTATAGATATTTACACAAAAATTTGTTCGAAATCATGAATGTTAGTAATCTCGTACATATGTCTTATGATAAAAGGAGAATAGTTTGTGACTATTTCAGATAAGTTTCTTGCCAGTATGATTTTTGCTACCGAGACTGTCTATGAGCTTTAACATAGAGTTAACGCCCTTCTGGCTCCAAACAGACGATATTAACAAGGTAATTTTACTTTGTAAATAATTATATTGTATCAGTTGTCGTTATCATTATTGTATTTTGCATATGGAAGCAAAGGCTGCCATTTTTTCCTTCTCAATAAGGCTTTATTGCATGAAATCAAGCTGAATCATAAAAACTTTTATTATAAATGTCTAAGAATTAGTAGCAGATGGAACTTAAACTTGTGTGTAGCATATAATTATGATAAAACTTTCGGGGCCTTTTTTATTCTTTCAATGTGTTGTCGTCTATTTTGTAACAATTATTGAAATGTTGAGGTAATGTCTACCCATCATTCGATTCGTTTGGTCCTTGTATATCATCGTAGGTGATTATCTGGATTATGATAAACGACTTTTCGAAGGCCAAAATCGCAATTTTAGCAAGACCCTTTTCTTTTGATTACCTCTAAAGAATATAATTATAACTAAATTTGGTTGTTAGCTCAGAAACTACAAAGTATTATGACATTGACACAAAGACATAACCGAGGTCAGTAAGTTGACCGAAGGATGAAATGTGGCTGGTTCGAAAATTCAGAAGGGGGGGGGGGGATCTAGGATGCTTTGATAAGAGGGGGGGGGGGCATAAGCATGATCAGTATATGCCCGAAATTTTCGAGAAGCAAAAGGAAAAGAAATGAAAAAAAAAATCATCAATATTTTGCAGTCATAACCACGTCTTTCATTATCCTCGACAAAGTTCACAGCAGCAACAACATAAACGTTCTCAAAACACGTTTCCCATTTTTTCCCTGCACGGATCGTACACCATGGTACACTAAACATGCTAAATAACAGACTTTATCACTGAATAATAATAGTCAGCATTCGCTTCTTTAAAACATATGAATAGTGCTAAAGTACGCATGTTTCTTTTTATATGGACTTAACTATTTTGATTCTCAAACAGGGGCCTATGAAATACAAGCCATGCTCTCTTAATAGACCCCCCCCCCCCCACTTATGTTTTCCTTTACTTTGCTCAGATCATACCAATGGCTTTGTTACCAGGTTACTGTAAATCATAACCCAAGTCTATCGAATTAAGTTCCGTTATATCTATGCCTGTGTTTAATTTGTTTACAATTTTGTGCTTGATTTTGATGTGATTTTGATATGTACCTTGTTAAAGTACACATTCAAAGAAAATCACAAATATGATAAATAATGTATCACTAGAAACTGGCAAGTTAACAGATAGCAATCGTATCAGTTTAAAGTCAACTACATATCAGGTAATTAAACAGTAATACAAATAAAACTACCTCCCAGCATCTGCGATATACAAGCGCTTCGCCAAAAAAATAACAATGTTTCAATGACGTCAATAAAGGGAACAATCCTGTCCAAGCAGACGACGTCCCATAAAGAATGAACATAAGTGCAGAGCAGTTATTTCTCAAATTATAAAGAATTTAGTGTATTCAAACGTGCCCATATTTCACACCATTCTAAAATGGGAATGAAACAGATTCTGATTACTGAAATCTTTTGTTTGTAAAAATATAGGATGAGGGTTAATGAACAATCAAAGAAACCACACTTTCAAATTGAAAAGCCCGCTGAATGATTGCAAGGACGGTATTTATCCCTCATTCAACGCCGAACGTCCAGCGGTGTATGCAGCTGTGAATGAAATGGCGTCTATTTTGTTTACAAGCAACTGATTCCTTTATTCTTGTATTGCTTCATTTTCCATCCAAATAAACCCATGCACAGGGTTTAGAGTGAGGCAATATATGGATTAAACATAATAGACTAATGCTAGTGAAGTGAAATAACTGAGGAGAAGATGACAAAACAGGCACTGAAAATATGTTATGGGACATCGTCTGCTTGTGCAATTAACGTCCTCCCTTTGACGTCACACATTTCAGCGGCTTTCGGAGAGCTGTTCAGGTGCTATGTCGGGGCTGTATTTTAGCAATTTGTAATTGATAATAATCATTACTTCGAATGTTTGCAAGCGTCGAATTTTGACAAACTTGTCCGGTCTAAGCTTCACCTACGCAAAAATGAAAATTAAGTCAGTTTTAAAAATCAATGAATATCTACTTTAAGAAAAAATAATGATTGTGAAAGACATATGTAGAAATAAAGACTTTGAACTTTGAAACATGTCGCCCTTTCGGGTAGGCCTATCCATTTACTTCACCTTCATAGGTTATATAAGATAGGCAATTGTAGATAATTTGCCTTGTCTACGGGTAAAACACGCTGGGCATGAATTCGAAATACGAAGTGAATGAACCACTCGTCCAATTATCTCCCACCGATTAGATGTGATTTAAAATGACAGAATATGCTATTCATTGACCCTATTGTTTCACCTCAACGTAACCTGGGTTGAGAGAGACAACTGTAGATCAAATTTTTTTTGAAGGATAAGCATGCATGCTGAGCAAGTACGGGTATGTCGAATTGTCAAGTGAATGTTCGACTTTTTTTACTCCTACCATTTCAACTTGTTGTGATTTTAATATACCCTACTTTTCAATGACCCTGTTTTGTAGTTTCTATAGAAGTGTTTATTGGTAATTAGTGGTTAATTGTTTTGATCTGATAACCATGTCAGCCATTGGTTAATCCATTACCATAGAGATCCGGCAAACAAAATTAAGGTCATTGTTTTTAGAATATCATTTTCAACCGAAATAACAAACATGTTTTAAGCATGCACTCACAGTTCTCGATGTATTTCCATTGAGTATTTACAGCATATTCATTAGCATGAGTGGGCATTTATGTATAATTAAAACTTAAAGAAATAGAACATACATTTCTCATTACAAATAAATCTGTTTGTCAAGTATTAGCATTAGTATTATTAGCATTTCCTTTAAAGATAGGGGTAAAGTTATCGAGATCTGTCTATAAATGAATAAAATCAGGCTACAATTTTTTTTTTTTTTTTTTTTTTTGTAATGGAGAAGCTGAGATTGATTAGGACTTGTATTTTCGTTTACATTAATCTGATTGGTCAGTTTCATAAATTTTATGATAATATTGTTTTCCTAATGTCACTATACAATTCACACCGCTGCAGTAATCCATATCAATATACATCCCGGACCGCGGGACCGGGTCAAAGCCAGGGCTTTCAAAACAATAACTTGCCTTGTCAACGGGTAAAACACGCTGGGCATGAATTCGAAATACGAAGTGAATGAACCACTCGTCCAATTATCTCCCACCGATTAGATGTGATTAATCTACATTTGCCACTCTCCACCCAGGTGTAGTAAATGGGTACCTGGTTGGAATTTATTCCTTGAATGCTTTCAGCGTCTTATAGGGCAGCTGGGCTAAAGCCAGGGTAATAATACTACTTCGGCGCTTAGAAACATTGTATTAAGCAATATATAAATATTATGTATTATTATTATTATTAATAACTTAAAAACGTGACGCCATTTTACTGCTAAAAGTAAAGTAAAAACAACAACACGAAAAATAATAAAGGAATATCCCACTGACACAATATGTTTTTTTAAAGTAAAGCTTTCTGAAGTCACATTTATTTTGATAGATAACAATGGATTGTTATCGCTCCAAGTGTCTTTGTAAAGGGGTATATTTATTATTGTTAAGTGCAGCGCTTTGTCACCGCAAGGAAAAGGTGCTGTATCAGATACACCTCCCTTCCTTCCCTGTTGCTTTCACTCCTTTCATGTTCTGTCTATCCGGCTTATGTATTCGTACCTTCCCTTTTTACAGATACACTATTTTTGCAACTATAAGTTATAGGGGGTTGCATCTCCAAGCCCAGCTTTTTAGCAGTCCCCTCCACGATCAACCTAGTTTATAATGTTTTTATGCCTATTGTACGCTGTGAACCAATTACTATAGTAATATTGTTAAGTTTCATTGTTTTCGTGTACATTGCATACCCTTGTATGTTATTTTGTTGGAAGGGGAAATAAACGAAATGAAACGGAATGAAATGAAATGAAACATTTTGGAGTGGATTGGATTGTATAAGATGATAAATGATTAACTTGTAATAGCAGATAATTCATTTAAATAAATGTGCTAGGGTTGTATTACACAAAAATCGCTGTTTTGCATAGGTCGGCTAGTCAAGCACATTTATCAATTAACCTATATTACAATTTTAGCCTCAGTTTAAATTTACCATATCTTATTTCCCTTTTCAATGTCAAAGCAAATAAAGTTTTGTTCCCCCCTTTTGTACTATACGATATTGGAAGACTTGACAGATAGATTCCCGTACGTAATGATATCTGGAAATGTAATGAAATATTTTCAATGCTCAATTATAAAATAACTGTAATAATATTTGAAAAAGAAATATATGATATATATTTACCTCGTCAGTTCTTACCAATTCAGTGCCTGGACTGTAAATGTGAATGTATTCGACTTGCTGATTTTTATTCAAATGAACCGTTCAATTCAATAATAATGTATTTCCATCTTTATTTTACAGAATGTCCAGACGGTCATTACGGTGCGGGATGTCTACTGACATGCCACTGCGAGAACGGGGGTATCTGTGACCCTTACGTCGGGTGTAGGTGTGTTGGCAACTGGACTGGTCCCACATGCGAGATAAGGAGTAAGTACTATCGATACTCTTCTTGACTTTGGAACCTCAATCACACTAACGAGACCGCCACTAAAACGACAAAAAAAAAAAAAAAAATGACATTACTCCGAATAGCCACACTTTAAAAACTTAAGTGTTAAATCACCATTTAAAATGGCCAAGGAGTGACAACTTTTTCAAAATTGTAGATTAACACTTTTAACATGCTGGATACAACACTATAAAGGCTGAATCCAGCAGTATAAAAGAGTTGATATACCATTTTGAAAAAAAGTTGTCACTCCTCGGCCCTGTTAAATGGTGATTTAACACTTAAGATTTTAGAGTGCAAGAATCCGTCTGTTTGGAGTCGGTGTGGTGTCGGTTTGGCGGTGTGACCGAAGCATTTATCATTTCACAATTCCTAGTGTTATAATACCCAATCCAAACTCCAGTCTCTCCCTCTCCCTCTCCCTCTCTCGTGCTAACTTCATCTCCCTCCCCCCCCCCCCTCTCTCTCTCTCTCTCTCTCTCTCTCGTTTGTCTGTTTAGCTTCCTCTCTCTTCTGTTTCTTTCTCTCGGCCTCATCTGTCATATTTCATGCACGATCATTTGTACCTCTGTTGGAGGAGGGGAGAGAGAGAGAGAGAGAGAGAGAGAGAGAGAGAGAGATTTAATGTGTTTGTGTGGGTGTGAGGCAGAGAGAAAGAGAGAGAAAGATAATTCTAGACAAAAAGAATATATTCTCTTAACAGGAGAGAGAGAGAGAGAGAGAGAGAGAGAGAGAGAGAGAGAGATAAAGAGACAGACGAATAGAACATGTAAAGGGAGAGGTTATATACAAAATAGCTACACAAACTGAAACCAAAGAAAAATGAACGGAACTGTAAAAGTGTGATACGAGTATTTTGGTATACTTAGCGACGTCATTCACCATGTTTATTCAAATCCTTTTATTCTGCTCATAGTATATTCAACGACTATGGTATATGCAGACAGTGAAATGACCCCCTTTCTCTTTCGACAAATACATTTTCCTGTGTTTGTTATTGACAACCGATCCCGCTGTTTTAGTGATACCTTCATCATAATACTATGGATATCTTATTAGAAAAATATCATCCCCCCTGAGAAACGTACATGAAATCTCATCAGAGAGAAAAGAGTTCTGGCATATTAATTGAGACCTAGGGATATGTATTTACAGGTTTAAATTAATGCATTTTCAACATGTCTTACCACGAGCGGGTTTCGTGATTAAAAGTCCCTGGTTGGTCGATGTGAAGAAAATACACGAGACGGATTCGCTCGTGTAGGACGTGACTTGCTTTGCACGAATATATCATCCAAACCTTTACCAAAAAAAAAAAAAAAAAATCATCGTTAAAGTGTCACATTTTAAGTTTGAGGTACTCACCTTCTTTTAGTTTCTCTGACATTATATTTCATGTTCGTTTGTACCATTTATCTTGTTTGTACCATTTATATTGTTTATACCATTTATACTGTAAAAGCACTGTGAAATATGAAACAATCAATTGTAACTGAAATATTGTTATTGATGGAGAGATCACAGTGACACACAGGTGCGGTGTGACCGTAACGAAGATTTTCAAAACAATCATACCGTACACATAGCGAAAATAATTCGTTCACACTTCTGTACCACTGTGTGACACACTGTACAGAGAGAATAACACATTATACACGCATCCCAGATTGACCACACTGTGGAACTGAAGTACTTGTCATGCTTGTTGTAACGGTATGAAAGTAATGTGATTACACTGTTTTTCACAATTATGAACATCAAACTGTAGACACACACAGAGGGAGTCACACACTTTTTGTCCACAGTTTGCAACTGAAAAAACAACACAAAAAATTACATTATTGGAACAATGTAAATATGCTGGCCCTAATTCACAAAGAAAGCTTATGATAACCCATGGATTAAACCTTGTTAAGTGTCGTAGTACGTGCTACGCCCATGGCCTCATGTCATCATGTCACATTTATTGTACCCTTATTTTAGTCTACGATCATGACGATGGAGGTTTAAACCGGGCCACTGGGTTCGCTTAGTTTTTACACTAATCATATTACGCCATATGACACTTACGTGGACACGTACATGTAGCACAACAGTTTAACCAGAGAGTGAATTTCAGTCGGTTTCAAAGTATTCATAATTATAAGCACTCGCTGTTCACACTGTTTTTCGCATTGTTCTCACATCATCTTCTCTCTGATGAAGAGGTGAAAACAATAACTGGATATGATGCTATTTTATGATGGGCACTATGTTTATATTAAAAAGCATTTTTAATGGAGTGTATAATTTTTTTTTTAAATCAAGCATGCGCCGATGGGACCGTCTATGGCTCACTCTGCGCAGACTCCGGAGAGTGTCAAAATGGCGGAACATGTGACCCTTGTCTAGGATGCCTTTGTACCGAGGACTGGACGGGAGCCACCTGCGAAGAAAAAGGTATCTTTGATAAGTAACTCATTATTCATGTTTTGAATATCTAGGGCCCTGTCTTACATGTATGTGGCGATTGATCCATCGCAAATAATTGCAATCTCCTATCACATAAGTAGACAGTTTCGATTGGTATCAAGCTAAGTTGCGGTCAATTCGATTAATTCGCAAGTCAAGACGGGGCCAAGGTCTCCATTGTAAAGAAAGGATTCCTCTCCTATAATGCTCTTCCAGCCAACCCGCTTCTAACACTCTACCTCTAGGATCTCTGTATGACCACGCCCTCTCATTATATCTTTCGTTCTTTAGCACGCATGATTATTGTCTCTGTGACGTCCTCTCTCTCCCCCTCTCTCTGTGCCCCTCCTCTTCATTAACACGAATTGTCAGGCACGGAGGGATCGATCACAGTGGTGGATCCAGGATTTTCTGAAGGGGGGGGGGCATGTCTCAAAAAGTGGTGACAAGCATAAAAACAAAGGTTCACGTTTTTAAAAAAAGCATAACGATATCTAAAAAATCTTTTACAAGCAGAAAAAGTAACAACTATTGCCCGGGGGGGGGGGGGAGGGGGGGGGGGACACACGAGTCACATTTGCGTTCATGTTACACTTGTGCCCTGTACCCCCTCGATCAAAGCGCTGCCATGTTAATGCGATGATATACGTGCGCTTTCTCTCCAACTTGCAGCTTTCTATTTCACCACGTCCCATCACGTAGCGACTGTAGATCAGACCGCAGTACAGCTGACATGTGGGTGCACGGCTGCCATTCCTGCCCACCAATGTCCTGCTTTTGAAATTGAGGTAAGATGTGCTGTGTGCTACAGAAATGGGAACGACCAGTTACACATTTCTGACAACCGATTCTTTCGAAAGGCCTCCCCTCTTCATATATGGTAATGGTCAGTCTGGACCAATGTCGACTTTCCACTACCATCCAAAATAGCAGGTTGTCGCTATTTCCCTATCCCTGCCGACAGATGGCGCATACCCACCGTGTGTTACCACGTGTTGTGGCAGTATGAAAAATTACATGTCATCAAACAACATTCTTGTTGGTCGTAAATTCCACTCTGTCCCACGTTCCACTAGTCCCGATGAAATCAGCTCTGTCACTAAACGCTGATCGAAGTATCCTTACAGTGTTAATGGCTATCATTAACCATAACCCTACGTCTTTCGTAATCTCACTGGGATATAAGACCAGGGCTCTGTTTCACAAAACTTTTTATTAGTAACAACTGTCACAATTATATAAAAAATATGCCAACGGGCAATCAGATGCCACGATTTCAGGGTCCAGCGCCCTCTTGCATAAAAAGTTTAAACGCAATTCAAAAAGATTAAGCACAACTTGATCTTCAACCAAATAGAATCTTCAACCAGACAGAATACTTTGGACTTGCGTTTGATTTTTAAAAGTTGCTTTCAAAGGCAAGGTTTTATGCAAGAGGGCCCAAGCAAGAATACATAACAATAAACCGAACCCATCAGCTTTATTGATTCTATAAACTTCTTACATGGTTAATATATTTAACAGAATTGCAATGTTCATTTAAAATAAAATTATTTTGCTTTTCATGCGGAAACTAATCTGATTCAAATTTTGATTTTGGTACAGAGATTCAACCCATCCGATATGTTTGGTACGGGGAAAGAGCTGAGTTTCCCGACCAACACAAGCTTAGGATTGTCATTTACTCCTGCCGGGTCAGTTGGTAACTGGAACTTCCGGTGTCGTGCCGTTAACTTCCGAGGTCAAGATAGGTTCCTTACCCTGAAGGTTAACGTCACAGGTAAGAACGGCTACAGCCCTGGAGACCGAAAACCCACGAGACCGACAATATCGGTCTCGAGGGCCTTCTGAAATGTTTTCTAGGGGTTTACTAGACCGACATTGTCGGTCTCACGGGCTGTCGATCTACCGGGCTGTCGATCTACCGGGCTGTCGGTCTGATGGGATGTCCCGGGTAAGAACACCCTCATTAAAAAAAAAAAAAAAAATTAAGAAAAACCGAATATTACTCTCTAATGTTTAAATAGCAGCACCCGCATTATGTGGTGCAAATGTGAACAATGAAAGGTGTTAAAATGGCATTAAACTGGCAAAACTTGAACAGCGCCACCTTACAGTAACGGCTAAATTGAGATCATAATTTGAAAATTAATTGCATTTTATTTTGAATTTCAACAAACAGCTGTTTGGATAACAGGCACCTTTTATATTCAAACTCTTATTTTTGACGTTGCACATGTGGAAAATTGCCCACAGATACATTCTAAGCTTCTAAAAACTGGAATGGGGCATGATGGGAAAATTAGAGGCACAGACACTTTTCAAATCCTGTTGAAAGATGGCGCCATTAGGAGCTTCAATTTACTGTCCCTTTAATGTGCACCTTGGAGGAAGCCTGAACGGTGCAAGATTAAAACTTCCAGGGGTGAAGTGTGCTCCTTCAAGGCGACATTTGGGTTGTGGTTAAGGTCAAAACTCTAAAAATGCTGGGTAAAATTTTATCCAGTATTGGGTAAAAAGTACCGAACACTGGGTAAAATTTTACTTAACGAACATGCATTTTCCCTTTTACCCAACATGTTTTTGAGTGTAGGGTTATAGGTTTTACTATCGTGTTTCTTGGGTCCACGGTTGAAGTTAGGAAAGAGTCAATTAATGCAATAAATTGGCCGCGAAACACGTGTCGTAAAACCAGTGGGACAAATCATTTCTTCACAGGTGACCCACCGCGAATATCAAACTTCTTGATTGCGGAAACCGTCAACCAGCACCAGAGAGCAAAGTTCCAGTGTTCCGTGACTGGACTATCATACCAGGACGTGAACGTAACGCTTCTAACCCCTTCAAATCGCGTGGTCGAAGCCAGCAGACGTTTAAATTTTGGGGCCTCCGAGACATTTCTATTTTATGTCGAAAGGGTTACGAAGGCAGATGAAGGCAGCTACCATTGCGTAGCCAATGGAATCACAGGATCCGATCAAGTCGAGATCATCCTCTCTGTTTTTGGTGAGATAGCACTTTTCTTCTCTCTTTCAAAATTCTCAAAATATATCTCGATTGTGAATAGGTTTAGCCTGTTTACTTATCACAGATTTTTTATCTTATTCGTCCTAGAAAATATTCTAAGGATGAAAGTTTATCCACGGAATTAATTTCTGAATTCATGGAGAAGATTGATTTGGACGTTCTGAATTAATTGTTAGGATTCTTCTGGGTTCTTTCTTGTTCGTGTAACTTTTCCGTGGGCATCGTACATAATATTAGTGTTTTTCGATTCCACAGTTTTTGACTATTTCAAATTGTAATTGCGCCGTTACCATGGTTACGACATGAGGCGATAGGCCATTTTCGTAATGCATTCAAATTTAATGCTTACCTCTTTGTCAAACTCCTAGTAACGAACTATTATTACATCCACCTGTTTAGTAGTCAGAATGCAGATTGCATACATTAAGTTTGCTAGGTTGGGCAAGCCATAATGTTTGTCCAACCTAACAACGCCTTATACATGCAATTCACATTCTGACTTGAAAAAAAAAGAAGGTTTTTACAGGTGAATGGAATAGTTTGTCACTAGGCAAACGTGTATGAATTTGAACACATTACGAAAATGCTCTATTGTCAGAATATATATGCGTGATTCTGGGCCCTGCTTCATAAAACTTGTTATCAATAACAAGTTGTGATAATTGTTATAAGCTACTGAAATCATTGCATTTGATTGGCTGAGAGCAAAATTGTCATAGATTTGTGTTATAGTTGTTACTATATAGGATAATAGGAGCAAGTTTTATGAAACAGGGCCCTGGTTTAATTTCTCCCCGAGTCGTAAAAGAGGATTGAATTCTAGGTCTTTCACTAAGGCTACTCCCAGCATATTGATCTCAAAATGTGCATTTAGTGGATAATGTCGCTAACTTGAAATAGGTGAGAAATGAACGGACATGGTTGCAATGAATAAAGGAAAAGAATATATAATGATATAGGATGTTAAGTATTATATCGTTACGGTTCGGGCTTAAAAATAGCCGAAGTATAAATAGGCCTTTACTGAGGTATTATTCATTTCTCGCAGTCCAACCCGTTCCCGTGAATAGTCCCGTCATATTGGACACTGACTCCCAAGCTGTTATGATCGACCTCAACATCGGCAACTTCACCGGCGATGGGCCCATCCAAAACGTCGAACTGCAGTATACTCGAGCCGGTCGCAATGCGTGGACACCAGAGACGGTCTCCAAGGAAGCCGTTTCGACCTTTGTCCTGCCCAATCTAGTTAACAATCAGGATTATGAAGTCCGTGCGGTCCTTATCCGACGTGGGCCCGGTGGTCGAGGAGCTCCTGGTCCTGCGACATCATTCACTACCACCTGTTCAAGTACGTGATCGTAATGATCATGATGTTTTTTTTGTTTTTTGTTGTTGTATGTATACATGTACATGTATGTGATATGTTGCCAAATATGAACAATAGCGTCACCAGACATTTAGGGATTTTTTAAAGGTGCTGAACAGCGGACTCTCGCTGAGAGCTTCGATAGGCCAATAAGCCAGTTCGTAGATACAATCTGAGCATGAGCAGATAAAGGTCATCTGTACCAAATTCTAAAACCACTGACACGAATACTTGATATGTGCTCATGAATGTCATGTAATCATTATTAAATTATTCACCAATGGTGCATTCCATGATATACCCAGGTGGAAGTATGCTTTTCAAAAGGCGAAACAAAAGCTATTCATGAGGCACATCTATCACTTTGAGAGTGATTATTCTAAAGTGCACAAAGTTGGACATCTCCTTTAAAATATCTGTGGATATTTAGGGTCATTTGTACCATGTGCTAACTACGAGCTTCGATAGGACTATCAAGTGGTTCACTGCTTCTTAAAATAACTGCTTAACTACATAAAATTCGATACAAAATTTTAAACAAGAATTGCTATTACCAACACCAAATAAATAAGCAAAATACAAATCATGTCACATCACGGAGGTATATCCGTGCATTCTGGCCCTTGAATGCCTGTATTTTCGAGAAATCACGCATAAGGGTTGATTTTTAAAAGGATTTTTTCATCACCAGTAGCCATGAAATTATTTCTGAACTTACAATGCAGAGATATCGTTCAATCTGTGTCAATGAATTCCCAAAGGGTGAACAGATTTCATATTTTGCCCTGTAGGACAGATAACCGGCATGACCCGGACGAATGTTGTCATTTTGTAGCTTTCAAAGCAATGCAAAGGAAATCGATTTTCGACTCTCGGATATTCTGAATACTCACGTAAGTTTCCTGATTTGCACTTTGATAAGTCAACGAGTTAATTGAGCGGTAATCCGAGACCCGGGGAGCGTTTCATCAAGTGTCTTGTCAGTGATTTTTACTGACAAATTTGCTGTCAGCCAATCAGTTGTCGGTAAAAATCACTGACAAAACGCTTGATAAAACGCTTGATGAAACGCTCCCCAGAGGCACCACGGAAATCCAAATTCGCCATCCATGTTTTCGACTAACACTGTGTAATACCCATCTTACTTAACCTCGTTGTATTTTCAACTGATTTTCAAATTATTTTACTTGCTCAGGAACAACGTCTGAGTTTGTGTTGACACTGACTTCATCTCAAGAATGGTCATCAATCGAATTAACATGGAGGGTAAGTTCTTGTTTAAAATAAGTCCGCATCGTAAAGAACACTGTGTCACACTCTGTGGAAACATGGTTCGAATACTGTTGAAAAAGTAGTTTCAAATTGCCAACACTATACGAAAGTGTTTTTCTGTAATCAACATGTGGGTCGTATCTATAAAACAAGCAAGCGCTCAAGCCAATGCTGACATGAGAACAGTAGTTCTATTCATCATGTGTGACGAAGCACTGCTATGTCGGAAACTTGAACAATTATGTACTCTGAGGCGTACGTCCGTACAGTCGAAAAGGCTTTTCTTCCCCATATACTTCCGAATAGACCGGTTCTGTAATGTATACAAATTAATGCATATTTCTTTTCTGAGCACCTAGTCACGAGTGACGAGCTATTCCTTTAACCTGCTTTTTATAAATGAGCCTCAATGCTTGGAATCCAGTCTGCATACATTACTTGTTGCTATGTCCGGTAAGCCTCGGGCAAGCTTTCAGGTTGTCAAGAACAACCTTTGTTTGAAAGGTATAGAACTTGAAGACATTACCGAACCGGTCTATTAAGTGATCTGATCATACTTTTTTCGAATATGAAAATAGTTTACGATTGATTAAATTGATTGGTTTCTTAATCCTGTAAATGCAGTAAAGCATAATCCACCGAATAGTCTAAAATAGAAAATGAAATAATTGAAGATGCAGTAATAACGGTCGATCTTCTGTGATGATTGAAATATGAGAGGAACTTGAAAATATCAAGCAAATGCTTAATTATGAAACGTAATTCTTGCTGTTCAAGCAAGTAGAGGTGTCGTAGTCGAGTGGTTTAATCACTTGACTGGGAGTGCCAAGGTCGTGGGTTCGAACCCCGTCACGGCAATTATGCCCTTGAGCAAGGCACTTTATATACATTGCTCCTCTCCACCCAGGTGTTAAATGGGTACCCGGTAGGATGCGAACGTCATTATGGTTGGATTAGCATGAGCGCGCTTGGAAACAGGCGACTGGCTGGAATGCTCCCCAGAGGAGTGGAGAATGTGCACTGTAATGTGCAGAATCGCAATTGAATCCAGCGACGGGGGTAATAATGTTATAAGCACTTTGGTCGGTTACATTGCAACTGGTAAGGCGCTGTAAAAGAAACAGCTATTATTATTATTATTATTTATTATTATTATTATTATTATTATTATTATTATTAATATTATTATTATTATTATCATCATCATCATCATCATCATCATTATCATTATTATTATTATTATTATTATTATTATCATTATTATTATTATTATTATTATTATTATTATTATTCATTATTATTATTATTATTATTATTATTATTATTATTATATCATCATCATTATTATTATTATTATTATTATTATTATTATCATTATTATTATTATTATTATCATCATCATTATTATTATTATTATTATTATTATTATCATTATTATTATTATTATTATTATTATTATTATCATTATTAATTATTATTTTTTATTATTATTATTATTATTATTATTATTATTATTATTATTATTATTATTATTATTATTATTATTATTATTATTATTATTATTCTTATTATTATTATTAATTATCATCTCGTATTGGGAAGCACTTTCTTGCAAGAAGAACGTCCTTCCTTTTGTTTGCTAGCATTTGCTAGGCTTTTGCTAGTTTTATAGATAGGGCCCATTGTGATTAACTCTTTGATCATATAGTGTGACACGGTGTCACATAAATTAGTGTGAACCATGGTGTGAACACAGTATGAAAGCAGCGTGGACACAGTGAGTTAAAATTTTACAACACTTGGAAAATGAGTAAAAATACTTTTTAGTCACCAAGTGCATGATGTTTACACATTGTGGTCATGTACTGAGTTTCATTACGTTAACACTGTGATTAAACTTGTGCCCATTTTTTCATACTGTGTCATGTATTGTGAATTCATGCTGGTGAACAAAGTTTGTTCAAAGTGCCAACACTACAGAAACCCTTAAAAAGATTTTCTAGAGGATATCAATGGCTTGTTCGCAATGCCCCTCTTTGAAAAAAAACAAAAAACTTACCCTCCCTAACGAATCTAAATAACCTTCCAATTAATGAGACTGCCATTTGGAGGAGGAGGAGGGTTGGGTAGAACTTCATTTTATTTTACAAATTAGTGTTCAATGCGATCCATTTGAAACCAGTTGAAACCATTTGAACCCATACCAAACCAACTAAAACCGGTCTTAAAGTGTTTTTTTTTTCTGTTATTCAGCCTTTGCGCGATATAGAAGACGAGCTGATTGGATTCCGGATTGAGTACCGGGCGTCGGGTGGCCAAATCAAAACATTTGTGATTGACCAGCCCTCTACGCGGACGCATACCCTTACTGGTTTATCTGCTAACACCTACTACACCGTCATCTTGACACCCTTCAACTGTGGCGGGGACGGCATATCAGCGCAGGCCGATCTTCGAACAAGAGAAGGACGTGAGTTCCTGCATCCGTTGCTCTATTCTTTTTTAGAATGATGCGAAAAAAATAAAACCTAATATCGGAAGCAAAATCCCATCCCACTGGAAGAAGCATGTTGACAAGTGATGTTTGGTGGCTAGGTGATCTTATACTGATATGACAACATTAAGAAATAAGAACGTTGTTAAAAAGATGTCAGCATCCTATCAAAACTGTGCCTGTAACATAATCTTTAAGTCGTTTCTAGCGAATTTGAATGATTTAATCTGTAAGTATCGTATTTTGTGATGGTGCGTGAAGATGATTATTGATATTAACATCATTATCATCCGTTTCATCATTATGAGCTTTATCAAAGTAGTTTAGAACATATTCATAGTTTTTAGACATTTTTGCGCCTGCATGATCCATGCCTCTCTTAATTTAAAATGTATATTCAATTCCAATTGCAGCACCCGGGCCTGTGAGGAACTTCCAACTCATCGTGAGGTCGTCGGACGAGATCACAGCCAGCTGGGACATCCCCGAGGAAACCCGAGGCACGATACGGTTCTACTCCATCAGCGTTTTTGAAAAGGTTGATGGTGTCGTCAGTGAAACCCCGTTGCTTGGCACCCGAGACCATGGTGAAAGAACTACGAAAACGGTGTTTCAGGTGCGAACAAGTTCAATGTTCCTTTTCAACAATCTCTTTACACACTCTAAGTCACATAGATGTTTCACAATACCTTACTTACAACTTACGTCACTCTTCAAAATGGAACGCTTATGATTAAGTGCATTATTGAAATCCGATGCCTTTAAGAAAAAAAAAATAACTTGCATTCAAAATACATTTTCTTCTGTTTTGTTTAGGGCATTTATGTATAATAACAGTATGTTTTTTTTATGCTGTCTCGTCATTTTGGTCCAGTATGGATAAATAGAATAATTTGTAAAGGATGGCTGAATTTCCTAATCAAATGAATAATGGAGCGCCAAGCAAGACCATTAATCTTCAAAATTACATTTTTAAATGAATGGAAAGAATGCCACTGTGTACACAAAGGCGGTGGAACGTTGGGCTCGGACAATGAAATTGTTTGTGTGTGTGTGTGTGTAGGGGGGGGGGGGGGAGGGGGATGCACCTTATTCAAATTCAATTCAAATTCAAATTCAAATTCAAATTCAAATTTATTGACATAAAATCCTGACATAATAGGATTATCATCAAAACAAAACAAAACAAAACAAATCATGATAGCAGCATATTGGATAGAAAACCAACCTTGACATCACATAAGAAAATTATATCAGAACCGATTGGCATGTAGGATAGGATTATACTCTACAGAAAGTAATGTTGCTATTCTTAGAAACAAAGCAAAACACAAAAAATAACGGAATGATGAATAGAAGCAAAACCTCAATGAAACAAAGGTAAATTATATTCTTTAAAAAATGTATATGTATCGTGTTACTTACTCTACTGAAAGAGATGTTGTTATCATTTAGAAAAAACAGACAAAGGAAAACACCGATAACAACAAAAGCAATATGTTGAATACAAACAAAGGCAAATTACATCAAAACAATATTGTATCGGGTTCACTCGACATAAAAGAACAGTAGTAGAACAGTAGAACAGAGCGGGTGTAACAGCGGTATCAACCCCAGAATATATGAGGAGCATATCAAATAAAAACAAAACCTCATCAAAACATATACGAGCAAGTTATATCAAAACACTAAGGCACTGTATATCAAGTAGCACTCGATGTTACAAAGTTATGGAAGGGACCATTATTATTATACTGATTATTACTATCATTATTATTATTATGATTATGATTATGATTATTGTTATTAGTGTTATTATTGTTATTATCTTTGAATTATTTTTATTGTATTTTATTTATTTATATTATTTATGTAATTTTATTTATTTATTCGTTTATTTATTTCTATTTTTATTCTTCTTCTTCTTATTATTTATTTATTTATTTATTTATTTTTTATTTTTTTAGCCGTGATTCAATCTTTCTGTGTACATATTGTTAAGTCCAATTACACAGAGTTTACTTACATCCATATCGTTACTACCTAATATTAAATGAAATTTATTTTCATCATTCATGCTTAAGAAATCCGGGAACACATTCTTTAACTGGTTGAATAGTTCAGTTCTGAGTGCTTGGAGGGAATTGCAGTCGATTATGAAATGATATTCGTCCTCTACTGAGGTCTTACATAAGGGGCATATTCTATCGCTAATTGCGAGTTTTTTGTATCTACCTTGTTCTATCATAAGTTTACTGTTGCTTATTCAGTTAGTTTTGCAAAGTTTATAATGTGTGTTTTGTCGGCGTCTAGAAGGAGGTAGTTTTCAATCTTATAGTTATTTTTCAGTTTTTTATAAGTTCTCAATTTATTACCATTTTCAGCGAGACCTTTTTTCCAGGATATTATATACCGATCATTTAATTTATTTGTTATTGCATTCAAAAGCGCTCTTTTTGAGAAAGTGCCTTGATTTTCCCACACATGGGAGAAACCAATTTGTCGTAGTAGCATTTTTATATATTTCTTAAATCCGTTATTGGTATATTGTGAAGCAGCATATGCGCTTTTTATAAGACTCTTTTCTTTTGTGGTAATAATATGATGCCAGTACCCTACGCTTCGTTTTAGAGCTGATATATATAACGGGTAACGACCAAACTCGGCCAAAATAGCACTATTAGTTGATGACCTATGTACTCCGAGAACCGTTTTCAGGAAGAAAAGAATTATATAATTGTTCTGTTTCCTTGTCTTCGCGTATAAGCGTTGACAGACTCCAGATTTCGGAGCAATATAACAAAATAGGTTTTATACATGCGTCGAATAGTTTCATATTTGGTATAGCTGCTACTCTGTTGCTTGGCATGACGTTTCTAATGCAAAAAGTTGCTTTTTTTGCTTTACAAAGTAGGTGTTTGATAGCGTTCGTAAAGGAACCAGAGGGTTTAAATATAATACCTAAATATTTGTATTCGTTAGTTATTTTAACAGGGAAGTCGTTTATGGTAAATATATTCTTTCTTATAACTCGTCCTGCCTTATTGAATATCATTACTTGTGTCTTATTCATATTCACCTTTAAGTCCCATTTTTTGCAATACTCATTTAATTTATTCAAACATGTTTGAAGCCCGAATGCGGTCTCGGATAGTATAACGAGGTCATCTGCATATAGTAGACAAGATATTTTGTCCCCGTCCAAAGTCACTGGTCTGCACTCCTCGCCAAATATGTCGACTAAATCGTTAATATATAATGAAAATAATATTGGACTGAGTATACAACCTTGTTTTAGTCCCACTGATGTATTAAAATATGGCGTTCTTCCTTGTTGTAATTTCACAGAAAAATCAACACTAGCATACATATCTTTCAAAGTATTTAGGAAATCGCCATGCATCGCATATTTTTTAAGTTTATGGAAAAGGGCCTTCCTATTTAATACCGAGTCGAAAGCTTTCTTAAAGTCCACAAAGCAGGCATGTATATGCGTATTCTTTTTGAAAGCTTGGTCTATTATTGTTTTGAGTGTTAATACATGGTCACTGGTGCGGTAACCTTTTCTAAAGCCTATCTGTTCTTTACAGATTATGTTATTGTCTTCTGTATAATCGTTAAGTCTATTATAAAGGATCCTTGCAAATAGCTTACCCATGCAGCTTGTCAGGGCAATACTTCTATAGTTATCAGGGTCATTAACCGACCCTGATTTAAATATGATTGGCAGAAAAAAGATGCCCCTCCACTTCCATTTTCCGTGCCCGATTCCTCCACCTCTGTAATTGTGCACCATATTAGGCATGGGCCGCGGGAAGGGGGGGGGGGGGGGGGGGGGGGGGGGCTGCATCCCCCACTATTTTGAGTAGACACGGAAGAAAAAGGTTCGAAAATTTGTATCACTGAAGTAAAATCAAATCACCCCCCCCCCCCCCCCACTTTCATACCCGCTCCGCGGCCCATGTGAGGGGACTTAATCGATCAGAATTATTATGCGTTTTAACCATCGATCTCTACCACTATCTTTTTTTTACGCACGGCTCTATGCGAGCAGTTGATGCGGCCGCAGTGGCGGATTTAGGGGGGGGGGGGCAATCCCGGTCCGTTCCCCCCCCCTTTGAAAGAAAAGTATGCATTGTGCCTTCCCCTTTTTTTATTGTGCCCCCCCCCCTTTTTGAACGGAAAACCTTGTTGTTTTTTTGCTTGTCAGAGGATTATGGAGGGAAACTGGAGCCCTATACTCAAACACAGTACGTAGGACACTTTTTTTTTGTCTTTCAGTAATCTTTATTGATTCCGTATGATATCAAACAATACATAACAATAAACATATATATATATATATATATATATATATATATAATATATATATATATATATATATATATATATATATATATATATTTATATTAACTGAAATTAGCAGTAAGTAGTTATTAAAGTCTATATGTTATACTCTAAAACTACTTTCACTTCTTCAAAAAGGAAAGAAGAAAAAGCATAACATATTGTACATGTATAAACAACTTTTCGAACCCTCAGTGGTTCTATCCCTTACATAAAGCCCCCCCCCCCCCCCCCCCCCCCCGGTGGACGATGGGCTCCGGGCTCTTCCTTGTTGGTTATCATTTAGGTTTTCCCATTTGGAAAAATGGATAATAAGAGTTCCCCTCATTGTTGCCAATTTCATTTCTTCTAACCTATCTCCTACAATATTTTTGATTTCATTAAATGAAGGGGGTTTCTTATGCTCTCTGTTTTTAAAAATCAAATATTTTACAAGAATTAGAATATGATTTAACAATTGGTGTTTTCTTTTATTTCTTTCCTTCCTTCCAAACAGAATTTCTTTCCAGCTACAATTCCGTAAATCGATATAATTTAAAAATCTCGTACATGATTCCGAGACCGTGTACTCTGTACGATCCTAGTGCCCACCATTTGATTTTTAATAAAAAGAAGACATTATATATTTATACTGATTGTCACATTAAATCGCATTTTGAATTCGTAAGGATAAACTTGTTTTGCCCGTTTGTGCAGTAAATTCGTGGAAAAGACTTCACAGTGCTGAATCATTTGATTCTAAAAATGCCTAAAATCGTATTGAAATAGTAAAGCCCCAACATGGCGACCGGTCGCATCAGTCTTAGAGGTCGTTGCTTTATCCACTGATAGAGATAGATGGTTTTAACTGTTTTAACTCCCATCATTCAAATGGTTCCATCCATAATGGGAAGCTGATACCAAACATACCGCACAATTTGACAACGATGCAAAAAAGATTCTTCTATTTTTACTAGCATGAAAGATCTTTAATACCAAAAGAAGAAAAGAAAATACACCCTTCTAATATAATCAGACAAATACACTGTCGCTGATATAATCTACTTTATTTTATTTCCTTTGTAGATCTTTAATCTCAAGCCGTACACGTCCTATGTCGTGGAGGTTCGTGCGAATACTGTTCACCCAACTGAAGGCGATCTCAGCAGAAAAGAAGTGACTACCAGAGAAGCAGGTAAAAACCAAGTTGAAAGCTATGAAGTAATTAGGCAAGTCCAAGCTAATTTGTCCATTACTAATTTGACCAAATTCATTTCATGTTATCCGATAGTTGTATTAGGTTCATAGCCCTACTATAGAACTTGGATCAGGCAAAACACTGCCAAATATAACGTGAAATGAAACAGTCGACAAAAATTTAGGTTAGGACTCCTCGATACCTTGGACCCTTGGACACTCTCAGATGTGGCCGAAATCAAGCAGTAAAGTGCTATCCTTTAAGCGATGCGATGTCCGTGAAAGTTCATGTCATATCGCTTGAAAGGGGGTGTTTGTCAATTAGCATGATTTTTCGACTTTGAGGTCCTGCACATACACTTTCATAATACGAGGCAAACATCCCCGGCTGTTGTAAACTATTTCGTACAATTTTTACCTCAGCTCCCAGCGGACCGCCTTCTACTCCATGGGTTGTCGGAGTGACCCTGGACAAAACAATGTCCTTCCGGTGGGATCCGCCTCCAGCGGACCAGCGCAACGGACTGATCATCGTGTATGAGTGGAACATTATGTACGTGACGGCAGACGACGTGTTCCAGAATGACATCGACAACGTGACGGAGACGGAGGTGACGTTGCGGAACCTGATCCCAGACAAAAGGTACACTTTCAAGGTCCGGGCCTACACGTCGGAGGGACCTGGCCCTTTCACGGCGGAGATCAGTCACAATACACTCACTGTAGAAGGTAGGGATTGAAACTGATAGAAATGTATAATGAGACGATGAGTGATGGAAATAGGAGGGAGGGACATAATCTGTCAGACAAAGATTTGTCTAGCTGTCTGTCGATCTATTGAATCTGGTTTCCCCGAAACCACTAGCCCGTCTCCATGCCCTATATAGGGATCACGGCATTGTTTAAACCTTTGCAAAAAGCAAAACAACTTCAACCCTAATAGAGCTCGTGTCATCATTCTTTAATTTTCATTTATCACAATCAGTTGTGCATTTATTTCCACGAGATTAGCCAAATTTATTTGCATTTATCTGAAATATGTATATATTTATGTGGGTGTAAGGATATTATTTTCTTTATTTTCTTTCAATTAATTTGCAGAAGCAGCGAAGTATCTCACAACAACACATATCGCCATCACTGTTAAAGATAATCGAGAACTGCCGAACGACTCTGGTCGAACTGGACCTTCCAAAGGTAGGTTATCTCAAGGGTTCATATGATATGGTACTTTGTGTCTTTCGAACGACTATATTACTGTGGTTAAGAACCTTTCCGATGTCCTTATACATTAAAAAAAAATAAAAAAGGGGGGGGGGGGGTTGTCTCGTTGAACCTTTTCATACGAGGAGAATATAAGGTAGAGGAACATAATGGTGTCGTAACAAAGGAGCATTTGGCCCTACATCTCAGTCACACCACCAAACCGATTCCACACCGATTCCAAACCTACCGATTTTTGGCCTTTTGGGGGTAATGTAATATATTTGCTCGGTCTGTTGTCGGTCTGGGTCCCGTTTCATAAAACTTGTCATCAATAACAATTTGCAACTGTTATAAGCTAGTGAAATCCTTGCATCTGATTGGCTGAGAGCAAATTTGACGGTAAAAATCACCGACAAGACACTTGATGAAACGCCCCCTGGGCCCTATTTCATAAAACTTGTCATCAATGACAAGTTGCAATAACTGTTATAAGCTACTGAAATCCTTGCATCTGATTGGCTGAGAGCAAATTTGACGGTAAAAATCACCGACAAGCTACTGAAATCCTTGCATCTGATTGGCTGAGAGCAAATTTGACGGTAAAAATCACCGACAAGACACTTGATGAAACGCCCCCCTGGGCCCTATTTCATAAAACTTGTCATCAATGACAAGGTGCAATAACTGTTATAAGCTACTGAAATCCTTGCATCTGATCTGATCTGATACACAAGGGCAACAGAACACAATGGCCTCGTGACATTATTCTTATTATTACTATTAAAAAATGGGTGTCAAACTGAGGGAGTTTGGAACACATATGATATAAGGGTGTGTAACATAAGAACATCGGAATTTAGGGGCATTGGAACATCATGAGTTCGCAGCATATGAGCTTCACAACATAAGGCCTTCCGAAAATTATGGCATCGTAACATAAGGGAGTCGCAACATAAGTACATCGGAACATTATGGCGTCGTAACATATGTCCGTCACATAAGAGCAACATATAGGCATTGGGTAGTAAGGTTAGCGCAAATCATAGTGTCGTCGTAATCTCGGGACACAAGATCCCCGTAACAATAAGGTAAGTTAATGATTAACTGCTATTTTGTAATTGAGCACTATATGCTATCAATCGTAGGTCATACGACTGATCGTATGATCAGTTCCTTAGCTTTGTGTTACGGGGACCGGGCTAGCATAGTTTTGTAACATACGAGCGTCGGAACATAAGGACATCAGAACATAATGACGTCGTAATATAGGGGCGTTGGAACATAAGGGCATCGGAACATAATAGCGCCGTAACATAGGGAACATAACCGCGCCGTAAGGGTGTCGCAACATAATGGCGTCCTAACCAATGAGCGCCGCAACGTAAGGCCTTTGGAATCAAATCAAATCAAACCAATGGTCTCGTAAAATTGCGGCGTCGCAACACAGAGCGTCGGAATATATTGACGTCGTAAAACAGGAGCATCGCAACGTAATTGTGTCGTAACATAGGGTCATCGCACAGTAATTAAAACGGCGTCGTAACAAACCAGTGAGACAATAAGACACTATTTTGGGTATCATCATCTTACAGGTGAAAACAAGGGTGGTACTGGAATATCGAGCAACACCGTGCTCGCCCTCGGGCTCGTATGCGTCTCGATCATCATCATCGTCGCCATCGTGTTCGGAGGCTGGATGTACAAGAAGAGGAAGTCGACAGGGAGCGTCGAGTTCGTCGCGAGCGTCGCCGGATCGGAGATCGGTACTGCTTACCGCTTCAATGAGATGGTAAGGTGTTTAATAAATCGTGCAACTATCATCTTCTTTAAGAAGATTTTCGTTCCAGCGGAGAATTACCCTGCTTCCACTAATAATGGAAGCAGGGTAATTTCCCTGGTGGACGTTAGCCGTCAACAAGATTAAGAAGCTTGTAGTGAGTTATGTCTTCAAAGATGATATTGTTTTCAATTTAAAGGATACTATAGCTCAGATTTCCTCCAGTGGTATACATTTTCCAAAATACATGAATTTATTCAAATGACATAATACGACATCGGCGGTGGTGGTAAGTGGGGGGGGGGGGGGGGGGGGGGTGCTTTCCATATACGACCCAAGCCGCCTTCAAGATTTATACAAAAAATAATAATAATTAGGATACAGGGCTGAGGAAATCTGTTTTATTTTGCAGAATCATCTTGTAAATTTGTTATTTAGAAATGAAAATTGTAATAACCTTCCCCTTTACAACTTTTTACTGTTCAACGTGCTACTTCTAGTTGGCTCGCCAGCAGTCGGTTACTAATGACTACGACGAGAACAGCCGCGGGTTGATGTTCGGGGCTATGGCCTCGCCTCCCGGGTCACCCGTGCCGCTGGACTACTGGAGGATCCCGCTCGACTGCCTCACGCTCGAAAACTTCGTCATCGCTGAAGGCAACTTCGGCCAGGTGATGAAGGCGACAGTGAAGAAAGACGGAGGCGTCATCGAAGCCGCTGTTAAGACGCTGAAAGGTAGGCATGACCCGAAGTCGACAACGACATCGTAGAAGATATGGAAAGTTGTTGTATTTAAAAAGCAGGGTTCATTGAATACAAACTTTCGTTTGGTGTTGATTCCTCATTTAATCAAAGCTACGTCGAACAAAATTCGTTAATAATGTTTATTTTCTTGTACATTATGACAATTATCAATATAGGTCATGCATTTGCTATTCCTATTCACACCGGCAAACCGACCTGTTCTTGGTCGTTCGGGAATATTCGGTCTGTTGTCGGTCTTGTGACGGGCTCGTCGTTGTGACTGGAGTATAAATGCATTTTTTCCCCTTAAAAATAACTGTATGGTATACAGCAGAAAGTTGTAGTGAGGTAACGATTAAAATTTCCTTTCTTTTGTCGAGATCCTTTAAAGATTTGTTAATTTCCATTGACCTAATTGTTTCCTTCTGAGCATGGTGCATTTGCAAAAGTGATTTTAAGAGAGAAAAATCATAGCTACACTTCTGAATAAATATATGCTTTATGCGTGTCTCTTTTTCAGATGGGACATCCGAAGCAGACCGCAAGGATTTTATGGGAGAGCTTGAGATTATGTGTAAAGTAGGAACACATCCCAACATCGTGAACCTGATAGGAGCATGTGAACATCAAGGTAAGCGGTTCAGCTGGGGATTATACTTGAAGTAGGAACACGCCCAAAAACTGTGCATTTCAAAAGATTTGTTGGGAGTATGGATGTTGGCAGAGAATGAGGTATGGAGAATTCTCCCGCAGATATCAGAGATTTTGTTGGCCCATTTGATATTCTGTCGGTAAATATTAAATGCACATTAAGCAAAATGTCGCCAAGTGTGAAAGGCACAATTAGCATTTTGTCGCCGAATGTTAAAGGATCATTTAGAAAGCTATCGCCGAATGTAAAGGGCATAATTAAAAATGTTTAGGCGATTGTGAAATATTTAACCCTACTGTTTTTGTTTAATATGTCTGCACATTCGAGTGGGATCCCCACTCAAAAACCCAAAATGAAACAAAATAAAATACTACGCCATGCTCGAATTATGTGCCAATAAGGAGATCTGTTATGGCCGAATTTGACAACAATCTTTAATTAGTTTTAAAACAGATCAGGTACTTCGTAAAGAAAGGTAATATTTAGTATTGTGTCCCATTGATGCCCATGGCATACGAGGCGTCATTTAGCTGGCGTAGGTCTGCGTCACTCACGGGCGCGGTCCTAGATGCGCCATAAGAGAGTGACATTGTACAAAAGGTGACTGCAAATGGAATAGTGCTAATTTTACGTTAAACTATTTACGCATGCGCTAATTGCCTCCATAGGCTTGATTAGCACAGGTAATAACGAAGTCGAATGACACATCGTAAGGAGCGGGCATGCCATTAAATTTTTTTTTTTTGGTGTAAATTCCTCCAAACTAGGTATCCTATATGTGGCGACTGAATACGCTCGATACGGCAACCTGCTTAACTTCTTACGATCCAGTCGCACTATTGAGGCGGATTCGCCGTTCCCTTCAAGCCCAACTAGCCGCTTCAAAGTCAATGTGTCCACGAGCTTAACATCGGAGCAGCTTCTTGGATTTGCTGCTGACGTTGCCCTCGGCATGCAGCATCTGGCTCAGAAAGGGGTAAGATATGCAATGGGAAGCAGCGAAGAGGAGACTCGCAGTTAGTTTGGACAGCGAAATACAATAAGTGACTTTAATATATTAAAATTTGGTTAAAGATAATTTGGGGTTTGCCATTTCCAACAGCATCAAATAGAATGACAGACCACTAATATTCTCATATCGAGGATTAGGAATTTTTCTGAATATTTGTTTTTCTCTTTGACAACAGATTAAAGCTTAGGGGAATACTGGAAATACCGCTGGCATTTTGACGATAGAAATGTAATTGTGGAGCGCTAAACGAATAAGCGTTTATGCCTAACTCGGCAAGCTAGGTGTATTGCATTACTGTGAATGGTGAGGCCGTCAAAGTCGACTCATCTAAGTGAAATGAATAATACTATTTTGTATTTTCTACAGGTTAGAGCCACTAGAATACGTAAAACATTTTATGGAAATAATGTCCGTAATTAATAGTGTATTAAATAATAAAATCATATATTGTTTTATGAATTGTTATCGGCTTAGTTGTCTAATACCGGTAATTTCTTTTATAGTGTGTGCATCGTGACCTGGCTGCCCGTAACATCTTGGTCTGTGATAATTACGTATGTAAGGTTACCGACTTCGGATTATCAAGAAGTGATGAGGTTTACGTGAAAACTACTGCTGTAAGTAATCTTAACTTTGTCCTAAAGAGATTATAATATTCAAATATAGACATACTGAAGCTTTTCACTATTTTCACAGAATGAAAAGCAAGAATAAGTGCAAAGCCGAAATCAAACCGTATAAACGTAAACTTTAAGTGGGAACACACTTTGATAAATGCAAGAGAAAATAGTTCGGTGTATTAAAGCAATTTTCATAATCTTTCTTTATTTGTCATATGAATTTCAAACCTACTTTTAAAGCTGTTTTCAACAATAAAATTATGAGGTCGTTTCAGTAAATAAACATGTCCCTTCAAAACCAACAAGCCAGAAAAAATATTAAGGGATTCTCAAATTTCCAAGATTGTCGACAAGGGTTGAAATGTAGTAGAAAAAAAAAAGGTTTGATAACAAACCGGGAACGGGTCCTTGTAATTTCACATTAAGTTAACGAAGAGGGTTGCAGTAGCTATCGATTAACACATTTGCTGATAGTAATTATTGAGTTAAAAGATGCATTTTTAAGGGGCAAGGTGGCACCCCTCCACCCATCCCGTTCCCCTATCACCCATCCTCTCCTCCCCTCCCCTTCTACGCAACCTATTTCCCTATTACCCCTCCTTCCCCCTCCCCTTCCGACAACTCCCCTTTCCTTTTCACTTTCACAACTCCCCTCCTGGCCACTTCCAGGACCCGGAACCTCTCTGTTCAGAGTCTACATCTAAAACCACAGGATCATTGCTCTCTCGACTATGAATTTCAAATAAGAATATTGCATTCTTTCAATCGCAGGGTCGATTGCCGGTTCGTTGGATGGCCATCGAGTCGCTGAACTATAGCGTCTACACAACCAAGAGTGATGTGTGAGTTCTGTTATTATATTTATCAAGCATTTTAAAGTTCGTTACAATGATATATAGTGCTCATGGAAGTACCATTATTTCGAGTTTATTTCAGATATGACTGATTTTATCTTCTCATATTATTCATAACCAATAAAATACGCCGAATGGATTTGATAAGGAAAGAGTCAGATAAGTATACAATACTGAGCAATTTCTAAATCTATTTGCTTTGCCTAAACAAATTTTGTTCGAATTATGTAAGAAGGTATTCTCTTTTTCACATATTTCTCTCGGAATAGTGAATCTATGATTTGTTTGGCACAGTATGATATTAAAAATGATAATCGTATATTCATAAGAGACTTGTACAAGGAAAGAGTCAGTATTCGTTATCAAAAGAAAAAAAAATATGTGATATGACACTAAATGGGATATTGTCACCATCAGAGCTAGATAAAAGTATAATGATATTTACAAAAAAGAGCAATTTCCCGGGTCATATTTTTCACTATTGCCCTGTGTAATTGTTACGTTACGGTCATCGGCCAGTTTTATGCCCTTAGTTTAGATCAGTCGAGACTCTTAGAATCCTAATGTGCGATATGAAATGATGATATGCCACACGTATATGAAAAATGTTAAATTTGGCATGCTCTGTTATTTTTATTTTTATTTTTTGTTGGTCTTTTATTTCCACAATACAGATGGTCGTTTGGGGTTCTTTTATGGGAGATTTGTACCCTAGGTGAGTAAGCCGACGTTTCATTCTCATAATTCCTCCAATTTCAAGTCCTGAAAAATGCAATAAATGTATTAAAACATGATGACCAGGATGATAGGAAGTCCAAACCCGCTTGTGTATTCACACACAAGATGAAAACATTCTCCCTGTCGTTGTTACTAGCACAATACAATTTAAAGTCATGCCACGCCAGGGTTTATTTTGTATTCATGAAAAAAAAAGTAAATCGAGATTTGTTCCGAGTGTCAGTAGCACAGTATAACAAATTTTTTTTTAAAAAGCAAAATAAAATTACTCCAGTATATTTTGCATTCGAAAGCTTTTAAAAAATAATATCTCTGTCTTTTTCGGGAGGTCCTTCGAAAGATGCTTTTGAATAATGAAAACCCCAAATTTCTTACGATTTAGAGACATGAGGAGCGATATGCCCCCCCCCCCCCAAAAAAAGCAAGCAAATAAGATGCGTATTACATTAGAAATTCTTTGGATATTTCCGCCCAAAACCCGTATTTATTGTTTATGCAGCAATAGAAAGACAAACACAACGAGTAATTAGTCTTAGTTTACAGGCTAATTTTATTAACGTTATTATGACGCAGTTTGTAAACATATTTTTTTCCCCCTTTCCAATTTTTTCAGGAGGGACACCATACCCTGGAATGACGTGTGCTGAGCTTTATGAGAGGTTACCCCTAGGATACCGAATGGAAAAGCCTCTAAATTGCGAGGATGAGGTGTAAGTAAAAACGAGATATTACACAACAAAATCCCTAAACCCAGTAGCGCAAATCCATGTCGAAATTCGGGGGGGGGGGGGGGTGGGGGGTCACCACATGATTTAACTTTTGTGCCTGCCCGAATTGTCTAAAAAAAAATTCTGACAACCCCTCCCCTCCCCCCCCCCCCCCCAAAAAAAAAAAAAAAAAAAAAAAAAAATGGTTATCACATTTTTGGGGTCTAGTTTGCCTCCAAAATTCTCTGACAAGCAAAAAAAAAAACAACAACAAAAAAAAAAAAAAAAAAAAGGTTATTCAAAAAAGGTTGGGGGACATTCGCCTATCTGTCCTCCTGGATTTGCGCCCATGGATATTACACAACAAAATACCTAACCCTAACCCTAGAACTAACCCCAAACCCAATGGCAACTTAAAAGCTCAGACTCGAAAGCCTGGCTCACACAAGACGTCATTTTGATTGCGTCAGTATCTGCGCTCATCGATCATTTGAAGTTACTTAAAGGCCACCGCACACCTTACGATCGGTCTGCGATTCGATTACAGAAGAAAATGCTATAACATCTGACAAATCATTTAAAAACGAAAAATATTTTTGATTTAGGGTCTGAATAGTCATACAGATAGTAAAATCGATAATACGGCCTTTGCCGAATTTTCTAGTCGGTGGAATGGCCAAATCGGCTCCGAATCGTAGTGACGTCACAAAAATCGTACGACTGCCCTTCTATTTGAAACTAATTTTGCCCTTATTCCCTGTAGAAAGCAGACAGCTCACTAAAACCCTATGTTTAGTATTCATATTACTTTTCAGAGGCCTGAATAGGGTAGATTTCATTTGTTAAAATGCCAATATTTAATGCCATAGCGATTTATTTCACAAATCGGATCGCAGACCCATCGTAAGGCGTGCGGTGGCCTTAACCCATATGCCACTTACTAAAAATACTGTCTGCACTGTCCATTGTGAGATTACTCTTCAAACGATATCACTCTTTCATGACGCACAAAAGACCGTACAAGTTACTGACGTGGTCCTAACGTCAGCAAATGACGCTTCGTGTGAGCCGTGCTTTTGGCCCATTGCCTAAGGGAACCGGGTGATCCCTGTATTAATCCTGTATGGTAGTATGATAATTCAGTAGTCAGCGAGTTAAAAGTACTACAGGGCCCTCTTGCATAAAAAGTTGCTATTAAACGCAACTCAAAAAATTAAACGCAACTCCAAAATACACGATCCTGATTGGTCGAAAATCAAGTTGCGTTTAATTTTTTGAGTTGCGCTTTATCGCAAGAGGGCCCAGTACTGATATTTCATATTGCTATAGCGCTTTACATTAAAACCATGCTAAAAACTTTCATATAATCAACCGAAAGCAATGTTCAATACCGTTGTGCGTCAATTTTGAAATTGTGCGAACATGAAAATGATACATTGCGTTTTAACCCCGGCCGAACTCGAAATACAAAAGGGTATTGAATTGTTTCTTGAGTTGATTTATTGAGTTTTTGCGATCATGTTTAGTGATACCTATGTATGGAAATACATCTTTTTACTTCACTGCTAAGAACTGTAAATAGCGATAGAATTATTATAAGGGAATAATGGATGTTAATCGAGATACACTTGAAATAATGCATTTCTATTTATGCTCCGTCGCCTCACTGTTTGGTTACTATACTTGAAAACCAAATACAGCCAGGAGCGAATATCGGATTACCATTTTCTCCGATGATGTGATTCTTTAAACCAAGATAAAGTTGAGTACTGATCATGCGATTAAATTTTGAGCGAAACTATCTCATTGCATTTGGGAAAGATTGATCATGTCTGAACTGGTGTATACTGTGAGGTTTTGAAATCATTCAAAATGATAAGAAATTGACCCAATCTCGCTGAAAAGCACGTATGCACTGCACACAGAAATGGGTATATGGGACTTCACACACACATGTGGCATGAATTTTTTGCCCGAACACTTCGGCTATTTCTCGTCATTCTTTCGAATATGAGGACATTTGAAGAGCTATCCTTTTCAGGGGACATATTTTCTAACTATGATGTACTTCCAAACTGACATAAAAGTAATAAGAAAACTCACAAATTATTTGTCACCTTTCCCAGAACTCAACCGTCTCTCCATTGTTCTTCTTTATTTTTTTTTTTTTTTGCCATCCTTTTAGGTATAATATCATGCGCCATTGCTGGCGGGATCGGCCGCATGATCGACCGACATTCGATCAACTTCACACAGTACTCTCTGGACTAGTAAAAGCGAAACAGGTGAGACTACACTAAGGAGATTTTTTTCCCCACGATAAATATTTTCCGGGACTGCTAGAGATGAATGATTTTGTAGATTTAGTTTTCAAAGCAGATGCAAAATTACAGCTATATCTAATTTAACATATCAATTAACTGAAGGAATGCAGCTGTACAGTTTCCAGAGGGGGTACTGGCAGGGGGTGGGGGGGGGGGGGAGGGGGGTTGCACTGGTCTGAGTTAGATGAAATACGAATTTACAAGGCTACCTTATGGGTAGTGGGTGGGGGGGGGGGAAACTTGTCCAGTGTCCCCCATAGCTATGTCTCCGGTTTATATTGTATCAAATTAACCGCCCCCTCCCTCTCTCTCTCTCTCTCCTCCACAGCCATACGTAAACGTGGAGAAACTCGAAAGCGATCTCCAGTTCTCCGAGCTCAACTCCGACGAAGATTTTAAACACGATAGCTGGGCTCTGTGAAAATGCACCCATAAACATCAACATTAATTCAGGAATTCCCCTCGTTCAAATCCCTGACGAACCCGTCTTGTATGCTACCAATAATGTCATAATAAATAAGGACATACACCTGATTTATTTTTGTCTGGTTGTGTGTCCGTTTGTCCGTCCATCCGCCTGTGTGTGGTTATCTATTAGCATAATATACAATGCTTTCCGTTTAAAGAATGTGTATCCTGTACCATATAAAAGGTGATTTTCTAACTTAGGTAATGCCTATAATTAGGCCGAAGCATATTGGTAACAAAGTCGTATTCATTTGCTTTACGTTATTCCTGATGCACATTTTGCTAACATAGGCCTGGCGCGTTTTTGACGCGTTATGTGAGAGTGACATCGTACAAAAACGTAATTGAATAAAATAAATAGAGCAGACACTACTCTGAATTACTGGTGTATGCGCCAATTATATTCACAGGTTTAGATAGTAAAGGTAATAACGCGATCAAAATGTTTGCAAAGGGACTTTGGATGAGCATAGTACAAATGACTAGTTTACCGTTGGAGTCCCTAAACAATTGTCTGATTGTCAAGCAATAACGTGCAACACTGTGTTGAATCAGGATATTTCAGACTTTTAACATCAATACCCGTTGCCGTTTTCCTTTACGTATGATTGCGTCAGTGACTGGTGCGGTCTTCGACGCGCCACGTGGGAGAGTTGTACAAAGAGTGAGTCCAAACTGAACACTTCGCAGAATTACTGACGCGTCTAATTGCCTCACTGTGCTTGATTAACCAGTGGCGGATCCAGGATTTAATGAGGGAGGGGGCTCAATATTCACAAAATTTTCTGACAAGCAAAAAAAAAAAAGAGGTCGTCAACATTTTTGTGGCCCCATTTTGGTTCCAGGGGAGGGGGCCTCCCGTATCCGCCACTGGTTACAACGCAATCAAATTGACGTACCATTAATATGATGAGTGTCCATCAATTTTTACACGGCATTAATAATTATTATTGGACTACGACTAGACTGAACGTGTTTAGGATCACACGAGGCGTCATTTTGATTGCGTCAGTCTCTGCGGTAATTGAGCCTGTGAAGGCAATTAATCCATTAATATGATGAGTGTCCATCAGTTATTAAAAATATTGTCTGCACTGTTCATTTTGCAATAATTTTTTAAGCGATATCATTCTTTCATGATGGGCAAAAGACCATACCAGTCACTGAAGCGGCAGTCCTAACATCAGCCTGGCTTAAGTGATTGACAAATATTTGGTTGGGTGTTCTTTGTAGTTAAACGTGATAGAAATGGGAGCGCAGTATGCGACAAGCCTTATGTTTGCCAGGAAATGAACCATTTCATAAAAAAAGAGAGATGAATTTGCATTTGAAGGAATTAGACATGTTAGAAGAGGGGATGATTTGGAATTTTCAGTGAAGTAATGTTGAACTGTAGGTCATTCATTTGTCGAATTTGTTGACATTCTTCGGTTTCAAATTGATCTTGAATTTTGGAGGAATGTTCAGCTTATAGAGGAATGCTCCATGATAAAATGACACACTTATTTCAAGGAGGACCTCATATAACATTTTGGCTTCCTCTGTAAATAAATAGATTTGGAATAGATAATAAATGAATGAATAAAGACTGAACATCGACACCAGTATTATGGAATTTCCCACAGCAGACGACCAAAACACCAAAAGCGCGGCAAACAAATCCACGTCAAATTAGTGTGAACACGTGACTAGCGCTAACGATAGATGTATCGATTGTGAATCGACATACGGGTTTTTGGAAAGTGATGCAAAGCGGTGAACACTACATAATATCAGTACTGTTGAAATATTTACACCATTTGCTGCCTAATAATTCATCTTATAGTCCGCAATCTAGTATCACGATGCGATGCTTCAAAGAACTAATGAAATAATAAATGAGTAAGTACTATATCAGAAGTTCTAGAATGTAAATTACTCTTGATTTTCTTAACATTCCTTTGTTTTAATAGAGTGTTATATCCTTGTCATGATTCAGTAGTGTAAAGTGTCCATTTATGATTATTTCAGTTAGAAATATAACTTGGGTGACTATTGTTTTAATTGCTATAAACAATACCGTACATAACCATGATAACTGAATTGAGTTGGATATCTTCACTCTTTACTACACAATCATTACTGTCCTAGTGATGACTTAAATCAGTTTTGGGGAAATAAATGAAAGCTCTCTTATTGTTTTTGTTTTCAGACTGAACATTTCGTTAAACACACACTAATGACATATATCATTACGAATTAAATTGTTTAACAGCCTGCGAAATACTTACTGATTTAATATGATATATGTTTAATATTGCATTTCTTTGGCTGTGGTTGAGGCTTGAGCAGTATTTATTTATTTTCATGGATTTTTTGAAAACTAAATGCGATTAACAAAGCATTGTTTCTTTGAGACTTAAACATTTCTTTCAACGAATGAAATGCGTGTAAACATATCTTTTTTTGGTACTGTTTTCTTTTTTCATTTCACCGTTCTTTTGGAATTGTACATTTACCGCAACTTTATGACAGTAATTTGTATAATTGCATGATTCAATGACTTTCTATTATCAATTTTATGTCGGCAGCTCTAAGTCTCAGTTTGAAGCTGTAAATATCTAGCATTTTGTATAATCATGTAGTCCTCGCAATCCGATTTTTTGCAATATTTTGTAAACATTTTTGTACATAGTAAGCTATTGGCGTTCGTCCAACGTTTACATGTTTAATGAATGAGAAAAATCTTTTAATCTTTGCACTTTTCTATGCATCGAAATTTTCTCTGAAATTCTAATACCATAAGCAGAACTGCCAAATAACGGTGTGATTACGTAACATATGTTTATTATGCCATCCGCTGTCCAATCAGTATTAAGATCTGTGGTAAAATTTTCGATATGTGACATGATAATTAAACGTTTGTACAGTCCGATATACTTTTCATCTTGTACTTTCTACATGTATAACACACACACACATACAAAATCGCTTTTGTAAATAAAATCATATAAAAAACCGAATGATAATGTAGCTTTGTTTCCACATTTTATTACAGCCGTGTGCATGAATATAGAAATATGATAAAACAAATCTATGTCGCAATTATGTAAAAGGAAAAAGACGAACGGGTGATAAGAACTGTGAATACTTTATGCCTGCCTCTCAAAAACTTTGCAGTTATACTTAGCAAGGCGTGAAAACCTCTTTAGATTTTAAACAAAAATCTCAGTTAATGAATACCATTTGAATTAAATATGATCGTATTATTTTTCAACGAAATTGACACGGCAGATTTGTTCTTTTACTTTTGGAGGCCCCTAAATGTGTTCGGTCTCATCAATTCACTTTCTTCAACCTTTGTACCTAAGCAGCGCAGTTGAAAATAGACCCGAAAACTAAATGTTTACATCTTTTAAACAAAGCAATGGGGGGGGGGGGGGGGGGAGGATACGTTCTAAGGGAAATTATTGAACGCCCCCATTTTCTTTTCACCATGAACATGCGTCAGTCGTATGTCGTTGCCACGTCTATCTGTCTCACAGGCAGTTCCTGTTGCTGGTAAATCACTTTCGATAAAAGTGCTCTTCATTGTTTCAGTCACTCTCTTTCTCTCTCCAGCACCCCCCTTCTCTCTCTCTCTTATTCCAGCTCTCTCTCTCTCTCTCTCTCTCTCTTTCTCTCTTTCTCTCTCTTTCTCTCTCTTTCCAATGATTTTATCTATACCTGGCTTATATAACACTCCTTTTTTCTCTGAATATACCCTTGCCCCCTCTCTCTTTCTCTCTATTTCTACGTACATGTATAATTATGTATTTAGTGGGATAAAGAAAGAGAGAGAGAGAGGGGGGGGGGGGGGGGAGGGGGGGGGAGATATTAGAGAGGGTGTGTTACAAAATGTTGGACAAAGAGGTGAATAAAGCATGTAAGATGAATGGATTAGATACATAAAAGTGTTCAATAAAAAGTGCGAGAAAAGCAGAGTGAACTGACAAACTATTAAGAGAGAGAGAGACAGAGAGAGACAGATAGAGAGACTGGAGAGAAAGTGGAGCTACAAAGTAAATATTCTCCTCTCACCTTCCTTTTCTCTCCCAGTCTTTCTCTTTCTCCCTCCCTCCCCTCTCTCTCACACTCTCTCACTCTCTCTCTCTCTCTCTCACTCTCTCTCTCTCTCTCTCACACTCTCTCTCTTTCCAGCTCTCTGTTTCTCTTTTTCACTCTCTTTCTCTCTTCCTCTGTCTCTGTCTGTCTGTTTGTCTCTCTCTCTTTCCCTGCATTTCTGTCCAATGTTCCATGGATGTGGATCACCGCACATCGCCCAACGGTTGAACTCTTATATATCCTGGAGATAACCATTGTGTTTCGCTGTGGCGTATCCCTGCAAATCCCCTCTCTACTTCATCCGCAACTGCCAGTTCACATGGCTGCGTTCGATCGCTCTTCAAGTACTAGTCCCCCCCCCCCCCCCTCCCCCTCTCCTTTTTCTCAACTCACTCTCTCTGCTGACTAAAATAGGATATCCCTTTTCACCCTCCTCAGCTCAGGATTTTCTTCATCACAAAAATACAGCCAGAGATGATCAGATCTAGGAATGCATGCATGCCATGCCATTTGTCTCTAACATAATTTTTATCCGCTCAGAATTCTTCATTACCACTCTATAGTCAGAGCGCATACGTCAGCTTGCCGCTAGGCCATTTTCACTCTACCGAAACATCATTGTGGAAAGTGTTCCGACCGGTATTACAGGGTGTAATCAGCTGAACTTTCAATGTACATGGCATTAGAGCCACATCGAGGCTACCAAACCAGCGAAATATACTTGTATACCTCGGCGACATCAGCAAAACAGTACTATACTAGGGAGATATAATCTACGGTTTCGGCATTTCGAGACAATTGCAAGAAGAGAGGCAATAAACTGAAGATACGTTATCAGGAAATCATCTAATTGTTGGATTATCATCACAGAGACATCATAATTCATGGTCTCGGCATTTCGAGCAATTATAGACGGTCTTGGCATTTCGAAACAAAATCGACGGTCTCGGCATTTCGAGACAGAATCCTCGCTCTCAACATTTCGAGGCATAATCCACGGTCTCAACATTTCGAGATATAATCCACGGTGTCGGCATTTCGCGACATAATTCACGGTCTTGGCATTATCAGACATTGTTCTACGGACTCAGCATATATCGAGATATTAGTCAGAAGACATAAACTGTAGAGAAGGCACGTAATTAAGAAAACAACCAATTGGTTGGTGGATAATCATTGTAGAAAGATCATGATAGCATCAGGGATGATGAACTTCTGCTATCTTCTACTGATGTGGACCTATCAAGCTGGTGCTAACGGTAAGTGCTCGTTGAGTGCCCATTCAATTCAGGGGGGGGGGGGGGCTTTCATCAAGTGTCTTGTCAGTGATTTTTACTGACAAATTAGCTCTCAGCCAATCAGATGCAAGGATTTCAGTAGCTTATAAGAGTTATTGGAACTTGTCATTGATGACAAGTTTTATGAAACAGGGCCCAGGAAATCCTTTACAAGGAGCTGAATTAAGACGGTTTTCTTTAAATTGGCAGCATTGGCATTTTCATTTATTAGGCCGAAGAAAAATAATCTTTAGTTTCTCGTACCACCTCCTTGCTTTTTTCTGCCCTTCTCAATATTTTTGTTATTTGTTATTTTTGTTCTAAGATGAAATAGATAATATTCTGGGGACATCTAAGCAATAAGGCAACAAAATCATTAGAATAAAGCAATTGACCTTGTTATGTCCCTCATAAGTGCATAAACAGATGAAATTGCAATAAACAAATCTGTGTTAAATTGACTCAATAACATTTTTAGGTGCAGGGAAAGTATCAAATATCAAATAACATGGAATCCCTTTTTCCTTAATTTCAAAATTCCGAACAGGGATACTAGGAATCAGTTTTACTTGCCCTTTCGTGTAAAATATTGTGTATCTGAAAAGAATATAGATATGAATATAGAATATAGAACTGTTTTTTGCAAGTCGCCAAGACGTACAATTTTAATATTTTTAGCTTTTTACTCTTTAGGTTTGCTTCTAAATTTTACATTGTCATTTCTCATACAAATTTTTATATTTGAATCAAAATTAGATAAAAAAACATGCTGAGACCATAAGCAGTACCAATATGACATCATAATCCATGTTTGATCAAGAAATGTTAGCATGATACAAACTCAGATTTGTTGCTGGACAGCTTAGATTTGGATGAGTCTAGACTATATTGATATAAATCACAAAAACGTATTGGTACGTTGAACTAAATCCACGTTTGACCTAATCAGAACTTTTATGTATAATCTACTGGTAGACGGAGGTCAGCTTTATAACAATCATTTAGCCGGAATAGAAAGTCATTTTGGCAATCACACGCATCAAATTTCAATTAATCCTCTTAACTGTAACAAAATGGGTAAAACATTGCGAAACACGAGGGTAAATATGTGGCCGACCAACTTTGATTTATCTTTAGCCCAACAAGTAAAATTGTGTCCAGTCACTGTAAAAATGAAATATAACTTCTCCAGATTGTGAAACAATTCAGATTTAGAGAAGAATTGATCAAAAGTTGTCGGACACATAACCCTCGTGTTGGACAATTTTTTTGCCAAATAATTTTTAGAGTTTTAAAAAAAAATTGTTAACACCTGTCCTTAGAGGTCAACTTCTAGCAATGACTTATACGTGCTCCTTGTGTTGCCATTATTGAACTGTTGTATATCATAACTCTTCATTTTTTTTCAAATTTATATTTTAAATTTACCTAATGTTGAATAAGAAATATGAAGTTATAATTCGAAGTAAATATACATATAACACGTTCACAGCAAAGACTATGAATAAACCAATATGAGGCCAATTTGCCCAACACCTGCTGAAATGTGCCAACCGTACAATGGCGTATCAAATAATCTGAACTTGATTTCTATGGGATATATATATATAGTAGGGAATTGAAATTGTTGATTTCTCGAAATTATTTTCGATCGTCTTCTAGTAGGATCAAGATCACGTGACATAGGGAACAGTTAAACACAGCAATAACACAAAAATGACATCTGATGATTATGTTATTGTTAATTCATTAAGTCTGATAGATCTTGTTGCAAGCGCAAACTTAGTGGAAATGCCCTTTTAATAAAGTAATACACAGTGGTGATAAATAAAAAAAATGACCAGCGGAAAATTGAACCCTTTTTGCTCGATTCCCACCGAAGACATAAACTATAATCATTTATATTCTGGATATAAGCAGTGGACCTACGTTGGATAGAAAGTCTTGAGAAAGCCATTATCGAACCGTTAGGAAATCTGGGAAACGGCGGATTGGTTTCGGATGAAGATTGTTGTTGAATGACCCCAATACCTACAAACCGTGGGAAGTTTCCTCTTTCTCTGTTTTGGATCGAGGAGGTTTCCCACCAGCCTCCAAACTCATGACTCATTAATTAACTGGATGGGGGTTATGTATTACGTAATCTTTATTACAAAGTCACGGTGATGTTAGACAGAGAGCGAGAAGATTTTCCAGAGTTAGGTGGAAAAATTGCCCTTCCAGCCAAGAGGACAATGCTTGGCGGAGACGTTAATTTCGAGATCGAAATTTTTACTACGATATTCTCTGAATTCCATGAAATTGTTAAATGGGCATTGAAAGGTTCTTTGGTCAAAGTTCCCTGGTCTCATAAATCGATTCCAGCGTATTGATACTTATTCATGTATTCATAGTTATGTTATATTTTCTTAAGTTTTCTACCAATAACAATGAAAACATGGGCGACTATCCGGGGGGGGGGGGGGGGGGGGTGGGAAGACAAGTCCCCTGAAATATTGGAGACTGTATAGCAAAAAATGGTAAAGGTTATAGTCGCGTCCGCCCTGTCGTGACAAGAAATTGAAACATCACCATTATTTCATTCCAAAGTTCTTTTCCCAACGGAACTTACTCTTTAGTGACCGGTATATCAAATATCTGGTACTGAAAATTGAGGCATTTCCTTTGACTAGATCCATCCTTCAGTCGTAAGTGCTATTTAAGATTATTCACCAATGAATATCTTCGTTTTTTGAATTGCTCATTTACTTTTTTTTTGTTTTTTTTTGAGAACGTTTCAAGGGTTACGGGCTGTCACGAACAATGAAATTTAGATAGTGCAAATTTGATGTAGTCATAGTTCCTAAATACTTGAAATTCGCAAGTGTTGAATTGAGAAAGAAACATATTCGTGTTGTTAAACACGTCATTCACAGATATGAAACAAAGGGAGATGACAAAAATAAACACACTCTGGAAAAGAGCGTGAGAACATCAAAGTTCATAAAGCGAGAATTTGCTTAATTAAGTGGAAACCGATTACATAACAATTCATTGATCCGTTGTCTAACTGCTTCTCACAGATTTCCCTTGGGCTCAGGTGTCATCCTACGCTGATACTGCTCCTGATGTGTCAATGCCCAGTCATGCCTATGGTCAAAGCTATGTCTTTCCGGACCAAGCGAACCCGAACCCAGATCCCGTCTACCCGTTCCCCAACTCCCCTTACGTCATCCCTCCAGCCGTCAGTGATACACAGACAGAGGTTGCACTTCCGGTACAGCCAACACAACGGCAGGTTCTGCTTCCGGTGGAGCCTGGAAGCACTGCTCGTGTAAAGTCGAGTGAGTCATCAGCGGTTCATTGTCAAGTTTCGATATTACGTTTTGTTTGAAAAATGTAAAGATCCCTTATCTAATCCTGTGGGAATTTCTGAAGCTGTCAAAAGCAACATGATTAATTTTATTAACTTATAAACAACATGATTAACGTAATTCATTTTGTTTTCCCACAAATTGTTGCTAATACTACTTCCTCAAAAAAATAATAAAATAATAAAATAAATAAATAAATGAATGTTAGTGTTTTTTTTATGTCATCTGCTTAGCAAAATTACAACTTGACTCGATCTTCAGATAAAGTTAGATTTATCAATAGATTTATTGTCACAACAGGACAGGACAATTGTTATTACAGGACAGACCTCTCATGATAGCAATTTATTCTATAACAAAATATATAATCTTTAGTTTACTTAAAGTGAATCAAAGATCATTCATTGACCAGAAAGAGAAGTTTTGATCAGCTTTGCGACTTTCATCAAGAAGTAATTCAAAGTAAATGCTAAACAAAGATACTGGCTACCAGTGGCGTAATGAGCCAAAAAGTTTGAGGGGGCTGAGCAAAGGCATACGGGGCACAATATCTGAATACTTCCGAGCGAGCGAAATGAGCGAGCAAAAGTATAATTATGTCATAATTCACTCACAAAATTTTTTTTCACTATCTCGTTAAACATAATACTATGCACTTGTCATTTTATTTATTCAGCAAGGCCAAGCTTGGCTAGCTCTTGATGTTCTACTTGTTCCTTTTCAAATTTTCATGCAATAATGTGAGCATCTTTAACCATTCAGGTGATAAATAGATAAAATGCAATACTAAGAAAATAGACTATTCCAACGTTACTTCTTTCTTAACCCTTCAGGTCAGGAATTATTTAATGGCTAAATTGATCACATTTTATTCTTCAAATTGGCAACAATAACATTTTTCTTTTAGTGCTACATGGTTCTAATAAGGTGCAATGTGTTTTTGAAAAATATACATTGTTAGAAATATGTCGAAAAGTTGAAAAAATTGCCAAGTTTGATGAAAAAAAACAATGATTTGAACCTCTAAATTTAATTATTTCAAAGCTTTTCTCGTTTTTTTAAATTCATGGCATCAAACGCAATAATGGTCATGCAACAAAAATGGACATTGTGTTTGCAGAACATTTTGCTCTTTCTACTCATTCATCTGGTTTATTTTTTTAGAGCTCTGAATCAAAAGTTATTGAGCCAAACCGGCCACAAAATGTGGTCAATTGTCTTGAAAGGGTTAACGAGGTTGCATTATGATTACTAATCATCCAACTAGGTAAGGAACACGTCCCGACTACTTTAAGTCCCATCCTGAGCCCGGACCATTTTGTCCGCGTGACGATGAGGATGGTGAGCCCGCTAGGGGTGGACCAGGGTCTGTCATCCTTCAGCTGTTACCTGAGCCAACCGGACGTGGGACGATCCGACCTCTCAACAGGTATTTAGTGGACTTTCTTTTCTGTTCTCTTCTATCCGCTTCTTCATTGAGTGGATTAAGGATTGGGCGGTGGGTTATACTAGCCTGGAAAATGTGTCCAAAGTGACAAGCAAAAATAAAGAAAACAAAATAATAACACATTATGAATGGAAAATAAAAAAAGGTCATCAGATTTATTATATGGGTTTCTAATCCAAAATCTTCTCAGAAGCAAAAAGTGAAAAAAAAAAAGAAAAAAAAAAAGGAGAGGGTATCACTTCATTCAAACGCCTTATGGAGCAAAAACTCAGGTGGGATTTTTAGAGAGCATACTTTTTGTATTCAAACTGTACTTTGTATGTCAGGTTGGGTTTAGCCGGGGGTGGGGGAGGTCCGTCAATGTACAAATACCCCCCCCCCTAAAAAAAAAAAAAAAAAAAAACCAACCAAACAAACAAACAAACAAAAAACAAACAAACAAACAAACATACAAACAAACAAAAAAAAAAATAAAAAAAACAAACAAAAACAAAACAAAACAAAACAAAACAAACAAACAAAACAAAACAACAAACAACAAAACAAACAAAACAAACAAAACATCCTGACAACTTTGGCTTTGTCTGATGTTAATTTGGGATTATTTCAAGGCAAAGTTTCGGCAGGGTAATTGTCCTAGCTGGTAGTTGTCCGGGCGTAATAGTCCGGAGGTAATTATCCCAGGAATAGTTGTCCTGGTAGAGATTTTTTCCGGGGATCATTGTCCGGAATAAAAGTCCGGGAGTAGTTGTTCCAAGAAGAATTTCCGGGTAGGGGATATTTATTAAAACTAAAACTTATCAAATTTTGATGACAAAGCTTAAAATCTGAACAACAACAACAACAACAACAACAACAACAACAAATCAGTTCTATTGCTATATTCTAAGCACCATGCATGAAACACCAGTTACAACTTTATCAGACAAAATAATCAGCTGCTAATCGATCGTAATGACGTCAGACTTGTCACACTAATGTCCTCAATTTGTCAGGAGCCGACTTCACCTTCTCTCCGCCTAGAAGGTCTACAATATTTCATAATTACGATTTCATTATCATGGTTATTAATGTGACCTTTAGGAACCTTGGTCATGAAGAATTACATGTTTACAATGTCACATCTAATGTTATTCCAGTTTCTTTCAAAATCGGATCGCAGTCGCTTCCATATGGCCGGTATTTAGTACAGGTTAAGTGCGTAGATTCATTTCACTTATTTGTGGAGCGTCAAGTGAAAATCGTATGAAAATTTCCATAATGATGGAACTGAATGGGCCAACAGTAATCACGTCATTTTGATTTTATGACTGGATTCATTTCGTTTATCTATTTTGTTGTACAGTAATTTGTATACAATGGAGAGCTTGGCTCTTGTCTCCGATAGACCGCTGGACTAAGTAAAAAATGTTTTATTTAGTTCCTTTATCACGTTTAGGAATACGGGACTGTAATTTGATCTTATTAAATTTATCGCTACCATCTTTGCAGGGCGGTACTCCCAGACCAGGGACGGGGGCACTGTCGGGGCGTGGTCCCCTCCAGAGGGGCGTAGGCTTGGAGGTCACGGTTTGGCAGTCGACCTGACTACCAGTGGAACTGGCGGATTCGGGACATTCTACTGCCAGGGGTCGCAGCTTGGCAAAGATACAACAACAGTGGTCGGTGTCTTTCTGACATCAAATCGTAAGTACATTGCATACACCGTAGAAAATAAAGAGAAAGTTAGATTCTCGTAATGTATACATATATCCTTCAACGCTCTCTGTGTTCCGTGTCCCGCTCTCTACTTCCTTTTTTTTTCTCTCTCTCTCTTTCCTTCTCTCTTTCATTCCTTCTCTCTCTTTCCTTCTCCCTCTCTCTTTCCTTCTCTCTTTTTTCTCTCCCCCCTCTCTGTCTAACTCTTTCATTCTTAAATTAAATGGACACATTTGGAACAAAAAAAAAAAAAAAGGACAAAAAACCCAAACAAACGAAACAAAACAAAACAAAACACACACATTGCGCTGGTGTCCCATCCTACACAAGTGAAATGAATGGACAAAATAGATGAATAAGATATGATTGTTTTGCCATTTGGGGAGGGGGAGGGGGATGGGTGCTTAAAACAATCTTGAAGATCTTTACCTCTTGAAAAGAATAAACCCCCAAAGCCTTGGCTTCAATTCCCCTCCATTATGATCAAATTACGCGTGGGCCTTGGCCGTGTACGTCAATCCTAGCCTTGACATCATGAAACTTTCTAATCTATTTGGGTCCTTTCCTGTTGTCATAAGCATTATCATCTTTCTCGCTATCATTTGCACAATAGCAAACTAAGATATTAAATGTAACGATTTCAATCTGTTCAAACTTACGACTGAGTCATAAATGATATGATTGCCGCATTGCGCGTCAAACATACCCCGTCAACCCATAAAGATTGATATCTTTCTGCGCCACCCCTCCAAAGCTCGATATGTTCTCTTTCACAAACTTTTACGGTACATGTTGATTCATTTTTAAGGCAAACTTCAAATGTGTTGTAGCCTTTTTGTTGCAGTATAGGTTCGTCTCATAACGATTAAATCTGTATCATATTCGGTCAATTTCATCTTTGTTTGGTTGTTTTTATCATTTTGTAGACACATTTTGAGTACCTTATTAAATTCAGAAAGTCGGAGAAGTTATCATAATTGAAAAATGGCATGATGTGATAAATATACTTAAAAATCACAAAAAATTATTCAAATAATCATGAAAATTACGATCGATTTAAGGAATGTTCTTGCCTTAGAGAAAAACCCCTGATAATCTTATTACTAAAGAAGACATTATCATCACTATCCAACCACGGCGATTCGTTAGAAATAGACAAAGCATTGGAGGGGCAGAGCATTGTTTACAAACAATGCTTGCTCCTCCAATGCTTTATCTATTCCGAACGAATCGACGCCTCTGTCACTATCATCATCACCATCATTGCCACTACATATTCCACCACCACCACCACCACCACCACCACCACCACAATCATCAACATCATCGTCATCGTCATACATCAAAATCACCACCACCGTCACCTCCATCACCATCATCATCATCGTCACCATCATGACCGTCATCATCATCGTCGCTTTCATCATTACCATCCCAGTCATCATCACCATCATCATCATCATCATCATCATCATCATCACCATTATCATCATCATCATCATCATCATCATCATCATCATCATCATCATCATCATCATGATAATCATCAAGTACCGTTTTCCCGAAGAGGGCTGAGCACTACGGGTCTTCGGCGCTTTCTTCCTTTACTATTATTGGAACAGTTGGCACCACTGCTTCCTGCCCATATCCATATCAACAATGTCTTTCCTTTTTGTTAAACAATGATGAATAAATCATGTGATATCGGTGTATACCTACTTAAAGATGAAATTGAGTTCTGGTCTTTCGATTTCAATGTGACAGAAACCGTCTGGAATTAGTCTAGAAAGGTTGATTATAGTGTACATGAGGCTTTGTGTATAATGTGGTGAGGAATTATACGAAATTGACTCAGTATTGCTAAAATCCACATGCATTGCGCACAGAAATGTGGATACTTTCATGTGGCCTGAAAGTTTTAAAGAGTACCAATCTTTCAAAAAAATATTTTGCTCTGTATGTTAGGGGTTCCATGTCGCTGTACGATATTCAAAGTATGAACTTCAACTTCTTAATTCTATAAAGAGATATTGCCAGTCTAAATACGCTACTTGCAAGTAGACTAGTCGACGCATCCGTACGCGCTCGCACAAAATAGCGCTCGCGCGGAACCGAAGTTGCAGTTGAGTTCCACGTGAGGGTGTTTTTTTTTTTTTTTTAATGTTTTCCTGTATTTTCTTCATACTCCTTAACCGTTAACCCATAGCAGGTCAGGGAATGTCTTTCCAGGTTAACTTTATACATTCTAGCTGTACACAATCTATTTTTAGGTGACGGGTACACAAGTAGAATGACAAAGCTCCACAAATTATTTGTCACTTATACCAGAACTCAGTTACCTTCTCTTTCAAATAACAATTTCAATGACAACATTAACCTTGAACTCTGATATCCCTACGTCTCCTGATAACAACCGGAAGTTGTGTAAGGGAATTCACTACAATCACGATTTAGTGAAGGGCTTTACTCTGTTTGAGGAACCTCGTCAAAGGTTTATTAGTAATAGAAAACTCTAAGTCCTTGCTCTGCCTTTAGTTCGATTGAATGAAAACATCCCGTGTCCAAAACTTTATTACCTTCGCCAGCAAAGTGTAAACAAATTTTGACAATAAAAACAACAAACAAAACATAGCCTTTTAAGGAATGGTACATGTTTCGGAGTCATGCAAACGCCACCGTCATGCCTGACTCCGAAGCATGTACCATTCCTTAATATGATATGTTTTCTTTGTTGTTTTTATTTTGAAACTGTTATCTTGTCGTTCTTTTGGAAATTCTGACAAATGGAATGTTCTTTGATGAGTAACGAGATAATGAAGATCTACTTCTAGCACATGTAATTTTTTTTATTTCAGTGAGATAATATGAAATGCCATTTTCCCTGTCCCTATCCCTGTTTCTTTTTTGTGATACAACGAATGCACTTATGAAAAGGTTTGTGGTCATATAGTTCACCGTCAGGTTGAATTCTACCAACTATGACGACGGAGAAAAAAAAATCTTCGCGTTTCCGCTTCCGGTGACTTACTACATCCATACACCACAATAGGAAAACATTCATTGTAGTAGCCTCACTCCCATACGTTGTGGTTTCAGTTTTTCTTGATATTTACGCATTTTTAGAATGTGCTTAAGATAACTCTGAGGCGAAAGCTATGCAGGATCGAGTTGCAATTTTTTTTCTTCAAAATTTTGTTAGGGTTTGAAAGTCTAGATGTTAAGCCAGCCAAAATTAGATTAGAACCGTTTTTAAGGTAAATTACAGAGTTGGCAAATTATGACCCTGACATTGACATTGACCCTGTTTTTGCTTGATTGGTATTGCATACTTTTGAATAACCTCTGCAGTTTACCTTCTAGATTTAGAATATAACCGGACACGGTTGCCTACCTATAGGTGATGAGGGTATGGCTATTTGTCCCCCTGGGATAGAAAAATAGGGGGGGGGGGGGAGAGAAAGGAGGAAAAAAGTGAAGGCATTGTAAAAAAGAAGACTATACAGTCCCTACTACACCCTCCATTTACTCACTTTTCATCCAGCTGGTAAGCCCGATGTCCGCCCACGTCAGTGCCCCCTTCAAGACATAGACACACGCTACGCCACTGATCAAACAGTACTCTGGTAAATGTTCGAAATATTATTTGGATAGAGATTTTATCTTTGTACTGTTCGAAGGCAGCGCGTAGGTGGTAACGAAAGTTCAAAGTTATTCTTTCTTCCAATTACATCAACACCTGATAATAGGTAGAGTAGGATTTGCATGTGGTCATGACACTTCTTTCTCTCGAATCGATCTAAACAATTGTTGTCAATTTAGTACTATCAAACGGTCGTTTAGACCATTGCACTGTGATTTTAATCATCTTAGAAACAATGATTGTCAAAATCACTGCGATTAAATACTATGAAGGAAAATATTTGTTTTTAAAGAAAAAAGTGGAATGCTGCAGAGGCGCAAATCCATTTTGAAAAACGGGGATCACAACATGATTTAACTTTTGTACCTGTCCGAAATGTCCAAAAATTTTCTGACAACCAAAGAAAGAAAATAAAAGAAAGTTATCACATTTTTGGGGTCTAGTTTTCCTCCAAAATTCTCTGACAAGCAAAAAAAAAAAAAAAAAAAAAGGTTATCACATTTTCCTCCGTGGAGTGCTGGCCATGCGATTGTATTTGTGAAAGAAACTGCCGGGAAGCGATTGGGAAAAGTCGATTATCATTATGAAGTACATAAAGAATCGATGCATACTGATTGGTTTTGAAATCATCAAAATGATAAGAAATTAAATTCTGTCTTGCTGAAAATCAAATGCACTACACATAGAAATAAGTGTATGGCACTTAGCAAACATGTGGAATGAAAGCTAGGCCCAAACATTTCAGCTATATCTCGTCATATTTCGAATATAGAGGCATTTGAAGACCAATCCCTTTTTAAGGGCACATTTCATCTAAGATATTTTTCCATACTGACATGAAAAGAATATAAAAGCTCACAACATTTTCACCATTGCCAGAACTCAACCTTCTCTTAAAAGCATTCTAAAATATTCATATACTGTTTAATCAGTATTGACGGAAGGGGCAATTCGTGGCGAAGCTGTTTCCATTTAATTTTCAAGCTTATTTCATTTATGTATCCTACGGTCTTACGGTACGTAACAATTGACAAAAAGCAACAATTTTTTGAGAGCGACAATTCTTGCAAGCATTTTGCGGAGAAGTACAATTGTTCTTTCCGAGTAAACAAAGAAAATGAATAAAAAAGGGATCTTTTTCAATTGCCAAAATTATCTTTTTTTACTGATGAAATGGTTTCCTGTAGGCTTATAATGTTTATTTAAAGGTATCGTACAGTAGTGGGAAAGGTGGCGCTTTGGATATTTAACTACTTTGTCAGCTAGAACTAGAATGGAAATTATTACATATACTGTTGTGAAATGATTAATTTCGAACATAGGTGACGTTTGTTTGAAGAAAAATGGTTTAGAAATGGCTAAAATGTCCAAAAAAATAAACATCGAATTACAAGCGCGGTACCGCGCTTGTAATTTGATGTGAAAACAGTGTGTGTAACAAGTGTGTGCGAACCGCTATGCGCCGTTGAGCCGGGAGCGTCGGGGTAGGTGGTCCTTAGCGAGGGTATAAGGTAACCGTTGATATTCGATCATTTGAATTATTTTACTGAAAATCACCGGAAATCATGAATAGAATACCGGATTATCTCACTCATGTATCTTTTTATTGAAGCCGAACAATATGAGACTATATTTGAGCAGTTTCATGCCAACTTTCATTTTGCTACCACTACTGTTTATTACCTTTAATAAGGCAGCGAATGTTTCGAATGAACATTCTAAAGAGATAAATACAGTAAAAACTCCCGCTATTAGGATTAAAAAAAATGATTTTCTCAGTTGTAACATTACATTTTATTTCTTCCTTCGTTTAAAATACTTTTGCTTTCTATATCTTTTGTTGCAGCGAAAATCATTCCCGCCGATGGAAGATTCACAAAGACTGTCAGCCTCGGTGACGTAGACGTTACCATAGCAATGACCCTCCGCAGCCCCGCAGACGCTCTGACTAATCGGGTCCAGTGGCGGAGAAATGGCCGAGAGGTTATGGAAGACATGTCGGGATTGGCCAGTGTCACATTAAGACGGCCAGTCACAGAGACGGTTGCTGGTGTATATGAATGCTATTATACAAATGAGAGGAATCAGGGGCGTCACGGTATTATGAGGCTCATCGTTCGAGGTTAGTAAAATTTTATGATAATTTTTCAGAAAAATATTGAAGAGATGGTATAATACTCGGCTTACAAAGGTGTTCCTGATTTTGAAATTGACTAATATTGCTGTTTTCCATTGTTTTACAATTCTATTAGCTTACTATATTCTACATTGTATTTTAATTGTTTTATGCAATACAGGGCTCTCTTGCAAAGCAGTTTTTATGTACTGAAGAGACTACCCTGTATAAAGGACATAGAATAAATAAAAATAAATAAATAAATCGTTTGACTTCCTTCCAGGTTGGTGGCATATCATTTACCTATACATAAGGAAATATATACAGGGGCGGCGCTACAGGGGGGGCAGAGGGGGCGACCGCCCCCCTATGATTTTTCAAGTAGTGAAAAAAGAAAAAAAAAAGAAAAGGAGGAAGAAAAGGAAAGAAAAGGGAAGAAAGAAGAAAGAGGAGTATTAAAAAGATATATAACTCTATATTACCCCTGTTATTTAATGGAGAAAAAATATGACGTCATCTTTAGGTCGTCTTGCCCCTCCTATCAAAATACCCTGGCGCCGCCCCTGAATATATAATATTATTTTTTTTAAATTCATTTATTCATGGTTTATCAAATTTGTGAATGGCAGCCAATGGCTGAATTTCCCACAATTCACATTTAAACACATTCAAGGATACATTCAGTATAACTGCAACAAAAGATATGATAATATGTAATAAGACAGTCTAATAATTAATTGATCAACATATAAACAGACAAAAATCGTAATAGCAAAAGCCTAAATCCATGGAGAGAAGTCATTGTATTAATATATTTATATTAAGATATCATTAACATCTGTTTGAATATTTCCAATACATTAGGTTGTCCAGCAGGGCGATGGAATCTGCCGCGCTGTACCGGGGTGTGCGATGCTTGTTATAATGGTGGAATATGTGACCATGTAACGGGGCGATGCATTTGCCCTCCCGGTTTTACTGGAGAGCACTGTGAACGAGGTACTCTTTTTCTTTCTAGTTTTCCCACCGAAGTGCTTGAAATCTCACTTTTAGTAGATCAATAATATCATCAATTTTAAAATGTACCATGATGTCTACACCTTATACAGGAAACATGTTTTATGACGGAGCTACGGAACATCATACATAAGACTCTGTTTTTATTTTCCTATTCATTTTTTTTAAATATCTTATTTCCATAGGAATATTTTTTAAAATTTATTTGACGTACGCTTTATACCTTTGGAACGCCATTTCACCGAAAACCACGATTGTAACTAAACAAACCATTAGTTGCCCCAAGATTATATGGGGAAAGGGGGAGCGGACATTGTTAGTGTTTACCGATTTATGCCAATGGTCCTATAAAAGGCAGCAATGATATCTGATATCTTTTACGCACAGACTTCAGGGTCCTGTTTCATAAAACTGGTCATCATTGACAAGTTGCAATAACTGTTATAAGCTACTGAAATCCTTGAATCTGATTGGCTGAGAGCAAATTTGTCTGTAAAAATCACTGACAAAACACTTGATGAAACACCCCCTCCCCCCAAGGAAACCGATTGTTTAAGTTATAGTTATCATTATCGGTGATGTGGGGCGGCCCTCGGTCGATCCCCAAAACATTTTCTTTGCCTGACATGAAAAAAATAAAATCATTTGGTCTTTTTGAATTATTCATAAAACCGCCAGTACTAGGGTAAGGTGTATTAATGATTTACACGAATTTCTTGTTTTCAGCCTGCGGCTTCAATCGCTTTGGGGTTTCGTGTGAGTACCGATGCTCATCATCGGTGGACGAATCTGTCTCATGCCGAGGTAGTCAATTCTGCCTTCCAGACCCTTACGGCTGCACGTGTAATGCTGGATTTAAGGGACTTCGATGCGAAGCAGGTGGGCCCAATGTCAGATTAATATATCCTTAGTTTATTGGGCAAGTCCAAGGTCTTTGATCATTTTGGTATCCCATACCTTACCAAGTGTCGTGGAAATATGAGCATAAACTGACATCATATTTTGGTCAGATGGATGCTCGAGGAGGGCTATTATCCCGATGACTGCTGGATGCTCTAATTCCCATAGGCTCAATACAGGGGCCATCCGGTTCACTTGGTTAAGTTATTACAAAATGGTGAGATATTCCAATTTTTTTTGAAGTGGTTATTAACGTATGGAACAAAATCGCTTGGACTTGCCCTATTATGTTCATGATAACTTGCGGACAAGCATATGTGAAATAGCAGACTTACTATTTGGTCACAGTTCCATGATCATATTAAAATAAGTTATTCTCGATCGACTTGGTTTATTGAGGCAATTGAATGGCACTGTCAGTACATATATTCTTTGACTTTACATGTCCAATTGGTATCATTTTCATCTTCCTGTCATAATGAACTGATGGCAACAGCATTATCATGACTTCACTTGAAGTGATACTATGATACCATATTCGTCAGCCTGTCTCGTTGGAATGATACCATCTTCGTCAGCCTGTCTTTTTGAAATGACCATTTTCGTCATCCTGTCTTGTCGGAATGATATAGCCTTCGTTATCCTGACTTGTTGGAATGATACCATCTTCGTCCCCCTGTCTTGTTGGAATGATACCCTCTTCGTCACCCTGTCTTGTTGGAATGATACCCTCTTCGTCACCCTGTCTTGTTGGAATGATACCCTCTTCGTCACCCTGTCTTGTTGAATTGATACAATCTTCGTCACCCTATCTTTTTGGAATGATACCATCTTCGTCACCCTGTCTTGTTGAATTGATGCCATCTTCGTCACCCTGTCTTTTTGGAATGATACCATCTTCGTCGTCCTGTCTTGTCGGAGTGATACCATCTTCGTAACTCTGTCTTTTTGATATAATACCATCTTCGTCATCCTGTCTTTTCGGAACGATACCATCTTCGTCACCCTGTCTTTTTGGATTGATACCATCTTCGTCACCCTGTCTTGTTGAATTGATACCATCTTCGTCACCCTGTTTTTTTGGAATGATACCATTTTCGTCATCCTGTCTTGTCGGAATGATACAACCTTCGTCATCCTGTCTTTTTGGAATGATACCATCTTCGTCATCCTGTCTTTTTGGAATGATACCATCTTCGTCACCCTGTGTTTTTGGAATGATACCATTTTTGTCATCCTGTCTTGTCGGAACGATATAACCTTCGTCATGCTGTCTTGTTGACATGATACCATCATCGATACCCTGTCGTTTTGGAATGATACCATCTTCGTCACCCTGTCTTTTTGGAATGATACCATTTTCGTCATCCTGTCTTGTCGGAATGATACCACCTTCGTCATCCTGTCTTGTTGGAATGATACCATCTTCGTCATCCTGTCTTTTTGGAATGATACCATTTTCGTCATCCTGCCTTGTCGGAATGATACAACCTTCGTCATCCTGTCTTGTTGGAATGATACCATCTTCGTCATCCTGTCTTTTTGGAATGATACCATCTTCGTCATCCTGTCTTGTCGGAATAATACCATCTTCGTCATCCTGTCTTATTGGAATGATACCATCTTTGTCAGCCTGTCTTATTGGAATGATACCATCTTTGTCAGCCTGTCTTATTGGAATGATACCATCTTTGTCACCCTGTCTTGTAGAAGTGACACCGCCATCTTTATCCCGTCCTATTTAATATTAATAGTTGTTATAGTTAGACTGCGCACGTATCCATTCCAGGTGATGCTCACTGAGGCGCCTAAAAGGTACTACTCTTACCCTGGTTTCAGCCCAACAGCCCTCAGGCGCTTGAAACAGTCATGAACAATTTCCTACCAGGCAGCCATTAACTACACTTGGGTGGAAAGTTGCAAATGCAGATTAATCTCTTGCCAAAGGACAGTTATAACTCGAACCACAACCCATGTGAGCTTGAAATAACTTATTTCAATAGAAACCTAGTTATTCTTTCCATTTACATTTCTTAAAAATTAGATTGTGAGGCAGGTCAATTCGGCGCTGGATGTATCCAGACGTGTCATTGTGCGTCGGGTCACTGTGACCGATTCACTGGTCAGTGCCTGGGATCACCATCGGGTTGTTCTCGTGGTTGGTCGGGAGTGAATTGCCAAGGTAGGTATTTGACTAAGGCTTCATCGGTCTTTGGTTTTTTTTTCTTATATTACTTGTTTACTATGTTAGTAGAATAATAAGCGCATTTTAGAAACTTACCTTTATTCATGAGATGCATTAAAGATCTAATGTTGTTTTTTGTATACATGTAGTTACTTTACTATTTTCTAGAGGTGGCTATGTGACGATATTGTGACTGTCATTCATAAAAAAAAGTTGATGACTTATCTCAGATAGGACATTAATACTGAGATTAAAACGTGCTGTAATATTTTTTTCCCTTCAATTTATTCATATCAAAATGAAATTTTGGGTATTAGAATAAAGGCATCAATCAATCAAGCGTCCATAAATACATTCCATTATCCATTTTCTATAGTCCCAGATATCTGTCCAAAGGGGTATTTTGGACCAGGGTGTCTTAGTAAGTGTCACTGTGAGAACGGCATAGCGTGCGACAAGGTGAACGGCAAATGCCCGCAGCGACGATGTGCCCCTGGGTACACTGTATACGATGGAGATCAATACTGCTCAGGTAATATTCATGTATTTTCTATTCTTTGTACTTAACTGGTTTAACTTATTTCTTTATATGTTTGACATCATTGCGAAAATCATGCTCTGGTTTTCATTCTTTCAAAAATCATTTAAGTTTTCCATAATTAAAATCTCTTATAGGTATCCTCTCCTTTTGCGTTACTCCTGCATCGTTTATTATTGATACTAAGTAGTTCGTTGGCTAAAAAAGTATGCATGCAAAATTCGGAGGTATCAACCTGAAAGAAGCTGCAAATACGAAGAATTGTCAAAAGTAAGTTAACTCATCCAATTTTCTATCATCCGATTGTATTGATAGTCTTGAACTTGAAATGTTTTAAGCTCCAGGGCCTAAAACGTTTTTTTTTTGTTGGAATAATTATATCTTTATGGTACCTTTCCATCCCTCGACAGCGTTTTTGATATGGTATGATATGATATGATATGATATGTTATGATATGATATGGTGTGATAAAATATGATATGACATGATGGAGACTGGTACTTTACCATTCTGATGCAGGCTGTCTTCCCGGCACGTTCGGAGTTGGATGCTCGCAGACTTGCCCTTGTCATGACGATGCATGTAATCCAGAGACTGGGGAGTGCAGTGGACGATGTTTTGATCAGTACATCCAGCCTACGTGTCATGCCGGTAGGAACTCATACAAATATTTCCCAATGTTTTGTGTATGAATTTCCTTTTTTTCCATGTGTTTCTTTCGATTTCTTTTTGAAATAGTTGATGGCTTTATTTTTTGTGTTTTAGTGTTTAGTTGAATTTATTTTTTCTATATAGTTCCTTTATTTAATATGGTCATCAAGAGTAACGGTCAAGTTGACTAAAAGCATATATCTTTATTGAAGTGAATATAATGCATGCTTGTGTCCCAATTATGAAATTGTCATTCCTTCCGTCTTTTTATTCAAGGTATTTCGAGTGTAACGACGATGAGAGTTAACACAGGGCAGACAGCCCCCGTCAATTGCACCATCATATCATCCACACCACCCACGTCATCATCGTTGGCGTCGTTGTCAACGTCGCAATCAACCGTCCTACCGTCTGCTTCCACCGTGCTCCTCTACCGGGTCTCCGGGGGCCAGAGCCAGGCCGGTGTGCTCCGGCTGGGTAGCGTCGTCAAGCCTGGGAGTGAAACAGTGATGTTTGGGGTGGATAGTGTAAGGGCAGGCGAGATGCTGAGATGCGTTGTGATTGGTGCCAATGCAGAGGTTTTGGCGCGGAGAGAGACACCGGCAGAGACATACAGTAAGTCTTAATGCCAGTGAAAGAACCAGGATATGATATCTGCTAATGAAACAGGGAACCCTTGGTGTCTTGGTAAATTGGGTCCCGAATTCATAAAATCGTGGACAATTTTTTAAAGCAAAGGACTTGTTGAAGTAATCAGAGTTACTCTAAGCGGAGGCGCGCTGGCTCAGTGGGTGGGAGAGTAGTGTTCTCGTAACTGGGAGGTCCCAGGTTAAAAACCAATTCGATGCGGTGGTACCACTAGCATAGCCAACGAGTGGGGGGGGGGGGGGGAGACTGCCCCCTTACCACTTTTGACAGAAAATTGTGCCCCCACCTTTTAGAACTGAAAACCTTTTTTTTTTTTTTTTTTTTTGCTTGCTTGTCAGAAAATTATGGAGGAAAACTGGACAACATAAAATCTGATACCCCCCCCCCCCCCCACTTAGTGACTTTTGGAGGGCTGGCGGAAAAAAAAATTCGTCGATACGTTTTTCGGATGGAGGGGGGGGGGGAGACAGCCTATCGTAACGATGATCATTTCGCACTCAATTCAATCATCATCATGGGGCGGCGGGGCGTCTTTTAAAGTTGGGGGGGGGGGGCACCAACAAAAAGCAGCTCCCACAAAGGGTGGAAACAAGGCGGAAAATACCACTTCGAAACATTAGTATACCGGTACATTCTGATCAATACACAACCGAGGATCATTTTCGACACGCTATTGTTTGTATCTTAACATGGTTCTAGATAAAAACTACTTTGCACTTGAGTGTAATAGCCTGATTATTCATTTGCGGGCGAGCGAAGCTAGCGAGCAAAAACTTTAAGATTTATTTCTAACGCTGAAGGCAACGGGTGTTGAATTATATACAGCGATTTTCCTAATATGATAAGAAGATAATAGTTAATGCGAGAGAGCGTAGCGAGTGAGCTTTGGAAAAATTTTAGAAAAAAAATTGTGCTCGTTCCTTTTATAATTTAGGAGCACTGCTCATTCTTGTATAATTTAGGGCATTGTGGGCCCCTCCTACCCCCTGCTCCACTGCCTCACTATTGTGCTAATATAAGTAGGGGAATGTATTTTTATGAAGCCTCTCTGATTATTTAGAACTATTATGTATAAGGCTCCTTTGTGGACTTTATACATACCCATATATATATACTTTATATACCAGTATCTACCGATGTCGCATTTATCAGAAACAAAAGGGGCACTTATTTCTGAGGTTAAAAGGGGCACTCATCAGAAGGTAAAAAGGACACTGATTAGAAAGAAAAAAGGGCACTATACTAAGAAAAAGGCACTTATCAGCTATGAAAAGGGGCACTTTTGGGATACTTGAAAAAGTGAGGGGGGCACTTTGCCCCCCTGCCCCCCCCCCCCTTCCCCGGAGCGCTGCCTCTGATCATCATAGCCTTGATAAAGCTATGATGGTAATTTGAACTTAAAGTATGCATATCGATATCATGAACAGAAAATGGAATTAAATATCACATGGAAAACGACAAAATGATGGGAAAATATATCTTACATAAAAGCAAATTGAGTAGAGAAGATATAACACAAAATAATAGAAAAAATAAATACTAATAAAAAATGAAAAAATAGAGAAAAAACTAAATAAATATGAAAATTTAAACTTTGAATTGAATTATGTATGTTCAGAACGTTTTTTAATGGCGTCATGATTTTTTGGAACGCCTCTTAAAAAAACAGCTTCTCCACGGTTACATGAGGGAGTAAAGATTAGAGAATTTGCACTCGAAGCGGCGAAATTGAAGTCTGACCGTGTAAAACCTTTTGTATTTCATTGTTTGGAAGGTTTCATTTCCCGAGTTTTGCATCAGTTTTTCCTTATTTCATTTTACACCTCCGGTGGGGGGGGGGGGGGCAAAATGATATGTTTGCCCGCCCCAATATTTTCTGTTTTCTTGGGGGGGGGGGCAATCGCTCCCCTGCCCCCCCCCCCCCCCCCAAGGATCGACGCCCCTGTTCAAAAGTTCAGTTCAAACTACGGGAAATGATTTTCCCCGTCACCTCATTTTCAGGGGCGAACTGTTGGCTTCTATTAGCAATCAACACATGTTTATCATTAAAAACCAGCAAACAAGATTCCTGTATTTTCGAAGTTTCCTTTTGACGCTCTCTTTCTATAAAATGCACATCAAGCTGAAAACACACAACAGTATAGCATTTTCGGTTATTCGTATTATACAGCACCATCGCATTTACGATGGGGGCACAACCACCCCGTTCCCTTTTTCTAAAATCTGCGGATCATGTGCTCCTTAAGTACGCAAGAAAAGATTGTGCCCCATATTTTTGTTTTTGTATCCCCTTTCAAAGTCTCGGTCCAAAAGTCAAGTTAAAAAGTGATTATCCATTTTAATATATATATATATATATATATATATATATATATATATATATATATATATATATATATATATATTTATGTGTCAGAAAATATTTGAGGAAATTAGCAACAATTTAGTGTGATAATCATTTGCTTGTTTCTTGTCATTTTTTTCTTTTGGCATAGTTCCCATCTCTTTTTACAAAATAGTGAATCTGTCCCTGATATACGGCATACATGCATGCACTTAAAAAAGTGAAATTCTCGACGTATGCTCTGATCGTCATCAGGAGAATGACGATCCAAGGGCTGGGAAATTGACCAGCTTAAAAAGTTTTCAATATTTCTGTTTTACACTTACGAAATTGATAAATTACCGGGAATATAAAAATGTATATATGCTAATTAATAGAAATTTGTTTAACCCTAGTACTACCAGCAATGCGCAGTTCACCCATGATTACAGAGCAAACAGCGACCAGCATCTCCCTACGATGGCAGCCATGGAGCGCCGCCGGACCAGGCCAAATCGGAGACCCTCCCCTCGTCGGCTACATCGTTCTCTACCGCCAGAACGGGAGTCGCGCGTGGATGAGGGGCGAACGCGTGCCGGCGATCCGCACATCGGCAACGCAGCTCAACCTTCGACCTCACACGTGGTATGACGTCAGTGTAGCGGGTATCAGGGAGGGGCTAGGAGGGGAAGGATTTCCCAGCCCTTTGACGACTGTCCGGACTTTCTGCCAAGGTGATGGAATAAAACAGTTCCCAAACAACTTTTATAATTTCTTACAGAATACCAACATAAAAGAAAGACATCTTTCCTACAATACTGCACACCACATACGATCCGAACGTTGATTGTCCCTATGGTTAATAATTCACTGAGACTGAAGTTGCGCAATCTTCTTGATTAAGGTTCAGATTGACGATTTATGGGGAAAAAATAATTGTGGCTACTGTATTAAGATTTAAAGTTGTAAAAAAGGTACAAACGTGGAAGTTCAAATACTAATTTCCGAAAGTTGGTGTCCCCTCCGAACCGTTCCGATGACAATTTTTTGCAACATTTTACCTTTATCGTTATGAAAATAATGTTATAAGATTAGCCGTGATTTGCAACATTTAGAGTCTTAACAATGTGACAATTTAAAACAATCTCCAATAAACACTTTTCTCAAAGAATATTTTCGTAGTCGCAGTCGTAGTATAAAGTGCGCTTTGCACTTTAGAGATTGATCTATAACAGATGGTTCTTTATAATCCACCTACTTGAAATACACATTCTGTGTACATGGTGTATCAATTCTCCCTATCGCATATAGCCGATATCAGCTCCCGATGCCGATATCGGGGACAACGATGTTGGCACATATATTTCCGGTTCCAGTCTATAGCTATAGTAAGCATACACTGATATTTCCTTGCTTTTTTCGTGCGTGATTGTTCTGCTGAAAACACGTTTTGCATCTTCGGCTCAACATCCCAATTTGGGTGGCTTCACAGAAGAATCCCATTTAAATATCAACTGTATAAAAACACGATTATTTGCTAGATTAGGAACAAAAGAAAGTTTTTACTAGGCTGACCACGTCTTCTAACACATTGTCAATGACGCTCCGGCCGGACCCGGAAGCTCAGTTGCCAGCAATCACATGCCCCAAAATTAGAGCGCCGCATGCGTTCGGATTCGGAGAGCTATATGCGATACGGAGAATTGCAGTAACTCCATGGATTTCCTTTTTCTTTTACCTTAGTTTACGTTCACTGATTTCTACCTTTGTAATGCGCATATTTATATTGTAAGCCTATCATCATTGTTTATATTGCATCTTATCATTATTGCAAATGCTTGTGTCACCAGTGAAAAAAAGAAGAATTTCCAGAATTGGACAACTAAATGCATACATGTGATTATACTTATATTTGTTAAGGAATTCATGATTCCTTTTATGACACAAATATATTTTTAATCATTCAAATTTGCAGTGCCTAGTCGACCACCAGCCGCGTTACCGTCCAGTGATCCGAGGTTTCCCCGACAGATATCAGTCGCTTGGCAGGTCAGTTTATTTCATCATTGATAAACAATGGCGTAGCGTGAGTACAGCCATTTAGGGGGGGGGGGATATGCGAGATAACAGGTCCATCGAGTGAAGGGAGGGTGTGGGAAGGGTCGCATGATTTTCTCGTCGCATTACTCCTCTCTCTCTCTCCTTCCCCAGCTCTCTCTTGTTCTTTTATGGCATGTGATGTAGGGGGGGGGGGATGTTCCGCATCAAATTGCCAGAAAAGTCACTGCCATTATGTTATATGCCATTCTCTTTGATTAACAATATAAAGATCGTGGGCATATTTTCAGGAAAGTCAGGCTTGTTAATTAGGCTAAAATCCACGTTTCTGAGATTAACATTGGCTCATTTTCTTGAGAGCGGATTAAGGTATAAAAACTGGTTTAACATAGTCCACTGATTTATGGAATTCTGTAACAAAAAAACAAAGAAACAACAACAACAAAACAAACAAACAAAACACACACACACACACACACAAACAAACAAACAATCCAGTCCTGATTCGATTTGTTAATCACATGATTTTTGTTTGTTCAGAATTATGATAACTATTGAAGAGGTTGACAATTGGAGCTCCACAAATCAATTAATAAACTACTTCGTCGGGGTTTAAACCTGAATGGAATTTATTGCGCTCTTTATGAACAGATGAATACCCCTGAGATTAATGAATATTGATAAACTCCTATGTCCTTCATTTTTCGAAACATCGCCAGACTCCAGATCCGTCTATCATCAGATGTCCATCTGGTATAGTGGGATTTAATATCTATTACAGAGAGATAGACTCTGCCCACAGCGAAACAGGGACGCTCCGACTGTTCACCCCTACTGTTACTAGCCACGTAGTGACTGGATTGCACGTCTACACCAAGTACCTCGTCAGTATTAGTCTTTCAAATGAGGCGGGTGAAGGGGAAAAGAGCGAAGAAGTCATGACTGTCTCCCCACAAGAAAGTAAGCTACATAATACAGTGTATCATAATCCCAAAGAGAGACATTTATAGAGTATAATTCCCTACAAGTTCGAAAAAAATTTGAAGCTACAGAATACATTCTCTTCACATAATCTAAGTTAGGAAATTAATATAGAAGAAATATATGTCTAAACGTGATTGTAAATTATGAACTATAATATTCTTCGCAAAAAAGTAAGCCATGAACATGTACTCTCGGCAAAAAATAAACAAATACTGAATATAGATAATCTGCAAAATTACTAAATAAAAGGGCAAATTGTCTGCAAGTAATTTGATTCATTCTTCAGAATTCTTTAATAAGGTTATACCTTACATTTTGACTAACTTAAATGCGAAAATTTACTTTATAAGTTATTTCATTGCGGGAAAATTCTTCTGAGAGCTAGAAGGGAATAAGCTGTATAAAATTACATGAGTTAACGCCCTTCTGGCTCTACGGAGACGAAATGTATCATATAACTTATTTCGAAGAATAAACTCCAATGAACTCTCCGGTATATGGTATGCATAAATTGTATTCAAATGAAGTAGACCTATTCGGAATGAATCTACAAAATTAACCCATAGCAGTTCAGAGTTTTCTTTAAAATCTTAATTAATCAGCTTTCCCTCTATTGGCAACGATCGATATATCGATCTAGTTTAAAAGATTAAAAGTATATTACATGAACCGATGTGGTTGGAATTTGAAAAAAAAATTAACAGAAAAAATATCATTTTGCACACGAAAAAAGTGATTATATATTTTACAATGCGTTGCCAATTTAGAGAGTTTAATGATTAGTTACAGTTCAATCGATATTATTCATAAACAGTACAATGTACCGCATGTCAAATGGATTTTAAAAAATTAGTGATTTCTGCTCTTTCTGCTCATGTATAATGTGGAATTCCTAGCATTCTTGATCAAAATATATTGCAAAACATACAGAAATCCTCCATCACTGCATGCGCGGTAAATTCAATTGATCAAACAAACTGTAATATCTCCTTGATCAAACCCTCACCGAAAAAGGTCAGTGCATGCAACGCGGAGCTTTCCCATACAATATGCCAGACTTACGGAGAGAATCTCTCCACCTCAAACGCCAGCTGTTTGTTAGCCGAGCGCGAGCGATCGATGAACAAGCTTTTGCACACGGCACGAACTTGAGGTAGAAACTTTTGGTAGAGACCATCATTTGGTCGCGTGATGACGCTCTTCATGTTTGATTCATGCCCTCAGACATACACCCAAATCAAGTTCAATCTCCCTGACTTCTCACGTTTATTTTTTTTTTTTCATTCAAAAATAAAGTACATTCCGGCCCACGCAATGCGTTGCATGGAATAAGAAATCTTATCTTAATAATATGGAAAAAAATGAGTGGAATTACCAAAGCCGTTTTGAAATCAACCAAAACTTTTGATTACCTTTAAAGGAGACTCTGTACTGTCATTGGTTAAAACAATTCTAAGATCTCTCATCCATGCGTCTCTAATTTGTTTTTCTTTTTCTTGTAATAATAATTGATTTTCAGTTCCGCCTCCTCCAATACATCTGACTGTTGAACAGCCGACTAAAGAGAGCGCACTAATTTCCTGGGAAACTCCTTCACCATCAAATATCAACGGCAAAATAAGGTCAGATTTTGTTTTCTCATTCTATTTTCTAGCTATTCAAATGGCGTAACCAACAAACTATGTAGCGGGTGTAGCCCCTCCCCCTCCCATCTACAACTTTCAGTGGGTCTATTTCAAGCAGAGATACCCATTACACTGATAACCCCTCTATCGCCCCCTCCCTCTCATCCTCTGTCTCATTACCCTTTTCCCTCCGTCACTCCGATTCTTTTCTCTCTCTCTGTTTCATATTTTTCAATCTTTCTCCCCCACATTCACTAGTTTCTCTCTTTCATCCCTTTCCCTCTCTCTCGATGCCTTCTCTACCCGTCCTTCACTCTCATTAACACTATACATTCCTCTTTCTCCTTCTCTCTTTCTCTCTCTGTCTCTTTCTCTTCTCTCTCTGACTCTCTCTCTCTCTCTCCCCTTTCCTCTGTACCTCTCGCTTTCCTTCTCTTTCTATCTCCCTATAACTCTACCATAATTTTCTCTGTCATATGTTTGTAGGCACCCTATTTCCCCTGTTTCCTTCTGTCTCTCTCATACATTTTTTTCTTTCATTCTTTTTTATCATCAACAAAATTCTTGCCTAATTTTAGCATAATGGTATCATTAGAAAGAACGATGGCTCAGTGGTAGCGCAACTAGTAGCCGGATGGTCCCCGGTTCGAAACCATGTCGATGAGCTAGTGTCCTTTGGTAAGGCTTTAACCCTCGCCTATTAACAAGTCCCTCTGATAGGACTCAAATCTGTAGGTCCTCTTGGTTACTTACCTACAGCCACGTACTGGCTTTCTTAGCAATCAGGTAGAATATCAAGGGCGGATTCAGGATCTTGTGAAAGTGGGGAGGGGGATTGGGTCACAATCCCTCCAAAAATAACAAGCAACAGAAAAAAAGAAGACCCCCCCCCCAAACAACAACAAAACAAAAAAGAACAACATCAAGGTCATCAGATTTGTGGGTTGCCCTTTCAACAAACACTCTCTTTGACAAGCAAGCAAGCTAAACAAAACAAGAGTAACAATAACACTAAATGGTCATCACATTCAGCATATTTTCATTGCTACTTTTCTTTTGAAAAAGAAACCCCCTTCCCCCCCAAAAAAAAATAAAAATAAAAAAATAAAAATAGGGGTTGGGGTTGGGGTTCGAGCCCTTACCATCGAGTACCCCTCCCCCTGGATCTGCCTATGAATAATTCATCAATCAATCACCAACTTGAGCTTCTCTCAAATATATCATCTTTCTATATTTCCTCATTATCACTATAGATTCTACGAGCTTCAGTACAAGACTTGGGCTGGCCACGACAACCATGTTTCTAAATCACATTCGATTCAAATCAACAATACATTGTCAAAGATGAAATACCAGCTGACAGATCTCACAGCCAACCTTTCGTATTCTTTCAAGGTAGGCAATTATGATTTTTTTCCCCTTGCAGCCCAATACCATAAATACAGACTTGTCCTTTTACATGCATTTGTTCGAGCACAGGCCTGGGACTGAGGTCCTCTGGGAAGACACCAATCAACCTTTTTTCCCCACACTTTCGACAGACGATACCCGTTAAATTGATTATTTTATGCCTGTTCACGCGAGACGTCATTTCGCTTGTGTTACATTACTTGCGCTAATAAAGCCTGTGAAGGCAGTTAGCCCATAAAAGAAAAAATAATCGCAATGTTTGTATTATGGTAGGCTACATTCCACATTCACTTTTTGTAAACGGCTATAAAAGCCCATAATACGCATGAGGGGTCATTGCCGAGGGGTCATTGCCACTGCGTCAGTACCTGCACTAATCGAGCCTATAAAGGAAGTTGGCCCATACGCCAGTTATTAAAAGCATTGTTTCCACTGTTTATTTTGCAATCATATTTTGTACGGTGTCATTCTCACTGACGCTGTCCTACATGAGCAAAATGTCGCCTCGATTGTGTGCAACGGACTTGAAAATTATACACCGTACGCTAATTATGTTTGCCGGAGCTAAAGCCAAGGTAGTAATTTCCACAGTAGTTTAGTAGCGCATAGGAGACGTCAGGTATGCGCTATACACATAAACGAGATGACATGACTGTCAGTATTAGTTCAAAAAATAAGACATTACTTTATGCTTTTAAAGAGTTTGATTTTAAAGCACCATTTTGTTCTTATTGATCTCTTAAAGTAAATGTTTGAACAATTATGAGTCTTTTCCAGTAGATGCAAATTCATTATAATGAGTTCATACCCTCCTTCTGTAGGTTCGAACAGTGAACGATGTGGGTGCTGGGGAATGGTGCGATCCTATTACTGTGTCAACTCATGATGAACCACCAGGTATCATGTATATTATCGTTATCACTGATATCAATGTTGTTGTTGTTGATATTATTATTATCATTATTATTATTATTATTATTATTATCATTATTATTATCATTATTATTATTATTATTGTTATTATTATTATTATTATTACTATTATCATTATTATTATCATTATTATTAATATTATCATCATCATCATTATTAATGATATTATTACTATACTTATTGCTAGTATTACCATTATTATAATTAATAATATTATCATTATTAAAATTATTATTATCATTATTGTTAATATTATCATTATTATCATTATCATCATTATTATTATCATCGTCATCATTATTTTTAAATTATCATTATCATTTTGATTTAAAAAAATATATAATTATTAGTTTATTTGTGAACATTATTGTTGTTATTGTTATTATTATTATAAATCTTATTAATATGTTATCATTATTATTATTATTATTATTATTATTATTATCATTATCATTACTATTATTATTATTATTATTATTATTATTATACTATTATCATTTCATTATTAAAATCATTATTTTCATCATCAATTTTTATAACCTTTGATATTTAAGGTAAAACTTATTAAAGAATTATCGTCAACGTCCGCTTCCTTTTTATAGACCTCTTTTTTTTGACAAAAAACGGGGGGGGGGGGGAATAAATGTATTGATCCTAATGACGTAGCATTTTAGAGACATCTTGTCAACCTCATTTTTTTTTAAATTGAAATTGCCCTTGATTTAATTATTTGAAAGTCTGTGCATTTTCATAAGAGTGTATTTTAAAACTTTCTACCTGTATAATTATGCTCTTTACGCAATTGAATAACGCCATCCTGCTATACGGATTCATTTCCAGCTCTTCTCGCTGATGGTGGTAGTAGTATTCACGGGCCGAAGGTTGGATTGAGCATTATGGGCGTGTTCGTCGGGCTTCTCCTAATGGCTGGTCTATTTGTGGGCGTGGCCAGATTACGGAAGAGGATGCGTGCGCGGAAAAACGATGAGTTATCGACGCTTCGGGACACCGTGGCTTTCTCTCGTCCGTCAGCGCGCGTCAGCGATCTCAAAGGAAACGGGCAAAAAATAATGGTAAGAACAAATTATGTCACTTTAAGCTTAGTATCATTTCAAGCAGATTTTATTTTTGTACTTAATGAGTAGGATACTGAAAATAAACCAGAATGGGATTTGACGGGGGCATGTGATGCCCCTTGCGCCTCCTCCTCCATGCATCCGCCAGGTACAGTGCCCCTTATTTCTCCCCCACCCCTCTCTCTCCGCCCTCTCTTTCGCTCTCCATCTTCCTCATTTTATCTCGCAGCCTTTCAGTCTCTCCCTCTCCCTCTCTCTCTCTCTCTCTAAATTATGTATATAGCCATAGAAGATAGAAATCTTCTTTGTCATTCTTTAAGTCAAGATTTTCTTTTTCTCTTATTTATTTGCTACTGTAAAATGGTGATTTAAACATCGCCTTTTGAATTAAAAGTAGTGATTAAAACGATTTCGAGAATAGTAGAGTGCACATCTCCATTCGACTCCACATGGGAGCATTCCAGCCAGACAGCCATTTTGAAAATGCTAAATTCAGTCACGGAGTGACATTCATATCTCACTGGAAAATCCATCGAACACCTGGGTGGTGAGAAGCAATGTAGATAAAATGCCTTGCATAACGACATAATCTCAATCTCTTCAAATCTCTCTCTTTCCGTTTACAGCAAGATGACGTGTACATGACGCCTATCGCCACCGCCAGCTTAACAAAATCAAGTCGCAAGCCAACGCCGAAAAAGCCGACCACAACGCATCCGCAAGGAGAAGACGAACACAAATACGAATACATCGACCCATTGCGGTTTCCCGTCATGCGATTCGCGATTCTCGCCAATGAAAACGAAACGGTTATCCACAGCTATCGGTAATCGATTCGCAGTCGTCTGAATCTCACTTTGTGATCGTACACTTATTGGAACTCTGAAAGAGACAGATTTGATTTCTACGACTAACTATTACAATGAACTGAATTTCTTTGATACACTGACAATTGTGTACAAGAACGTTGGATAGAGACAACGTAGCTGCGACTGAATTTTTGTACAATGATTATGAACATTAATACATTTGCAAGATTTGAAAGGCCAACGAAAATTTCATATCAATATTAGTTGAATTTTTCTCTCTAATAATTTGAAAAACATATGTATAGCAAACATGGTAAAGAAGGAGCACTGTAGAAATAAACTATTTCCTCCTTGTGGGAACAGTGTAGTATATAGGTGAAGGCTCTTGACTCTTATACGAGAGGTCCTGGGTTCGAACCTTGATCAGTGCCTACATCCTTGACAAGGTGTTTTAGCACCCGTTTTCGTCTCTGTCGACCCAAGTACCCAAATGCGTACTTGGCAATGCCAATGGTAGTAATAGTTGCAGGGACCTAGGGAAGAGCAGTATTAAAGGGCATTCCAATCTTGAAAAACCTTGAAAAACCTTGAAAAATCTTGAAAAAACAGGATGGTGAAAGTTTGAAAGAAATCGGACAAGAAATAAGAAAGTTATGGATGTTTAGATAATGAGATCACAAATATCTCCGCGAATCTCAAATTGGCAGTTTGGTGAGTCAATTGTGACATATTGGCTGTCAACTCTCCCGTTTGTCGTACACTGAAATATTAATATGCGGTTTTCTCCTAAGCTTTTTTTCCCTCGGGGATAGTACTCAAAATATATTATAAATATCACATTGTTATAGATCCTCATGAAAGAAAAAGTACCTACTGAGTAATACATTTTGAAGAAGAAAAAAAAAGACATTTTAGTAAGTTTGTATGTTGGAGCAGTTGGGGGAGTTGTCCGCTACTACACGACAGTGACATTACCCATTCGGCCAATTTGAAATTCCCATATAGTGATCACAACTTTCCAAATTCATAACTTGATCATTGCTCGTCGGATTTTGTTCAAACTTTCACAAATCTGCTTCTCTGATTTTTCTCCTTTCTTTTAAAAAGATTGTGATTAAAGTTGGATTTCCCTTCATTTTTCTTATAATTCTTGTTTTTCTGTAAGTCGTGCTTTTAGCTGCGGATTTCCCTTTATTTCTGATGAGGCAACCATGGGAAATAAGATCATTGGAGAGGTTATAGATTTTGTAGAGTTATCAGGGGAGGATCCAGGATTTTGTTTTTTAAAAAAAGGAAAAAGAATGAGGGGCACAACATTCAGAAAATCTTTTGACAAGGAAAAAAAAAGTCATCACCTCAAATGGTTGGTGGGTTGGCGCAATTTTAGAGTTGTGACTTAACCCAATGCCTATGGGAACCGAGGAATCCCTGTATTAAGTCTATGGGAATTACAGAATTCAGTAGTCATCGGGTTAAGTCAATGAGGGTATGCCAATTCTGATTCGAAAGGGAGCGGGGACACAGGCCGGATGTGCCCCCCCCTAAATCCGCCACTGAGAGAGATTACGATACGGGAAAGTGTTTGGGACAAGAGTAGATGCGAGACTGCTCCTTTGGAGATCATAATACCGTTATGTCCGTATAGGTGATGTGGAGGAGAAGAATAGAGGTTACAGTTGAACACAGTATTTTGTAAAATAAGTCTATTGTAAATATAATGATATATAACCTACACGCTGCTGGTATGACTTGATTTTCATTAAACCCTTTACCTATTTTCAATCAATATTGCTAGGGTAAATGCCCCGACGTCTGGAACATGAATGTGGGCAAATGCTCTCCTGCTCAAGCTCCCCAACATCAATAGTCTAGCTAACGCGTCAAACCAGTGGCGCAAATCCATTTTGAAATTGTGGGGGGGGGGGGGGGGTCACCACATGATTTAACTTTTGTACCTGTCCGAAATGTCTGATTTTTTTTTGACAACCTCCCCCCCCCAAAAAAAAAAAAAAAAAAAAAAAAGAAGAAAAAAAAAAAAGGTTATCACATTTTGGGGTCTAGTTTTCCCCCAAATCACTCTGACAAAACAAAAAAAAACAAAAAAAAAAAATGTTATCACATTTTTGGGGCTCTAGTTTTCCTCCAAAATTCTCTTACAAGCAAAAAAAAAAAAAAGAAAAAAAGAAAAAAAAAGAAGGTTATTCAGAGGTGGGGGGGGGGGGGGGGGGGGACATTCGCCTATCTTCAAAAAGGTGGGGGGGGGGGGACATGTCCCCATGTCCCCCCTGAATTTGCACCCATGCGTCAAACTCACCACTGCACAGTGACGAAGATCAATAAAGCCTGTTTCAATTCATGCCTTGGAAGTATCTTTATTGAATGTCTCATCGAAGTTACTACTCATGAAGTAATGCCTTTGAGATGACACTACTGATACTTTGATTACCAAAGTGATGGTGAAAGGAGAAATGAGCGTTTAGCAAGAGACAAAACGGAAGAGCAGAGATTGAAAACTGTTAGGCTTCGATTTCCACAGACCATATTCCTCTTGTTCTGCAGCTCCTATCTTTTCGTCCAATTGATTTCCTACGCCGCAGATGGCGCTTGACCAAATTGTTTACATGAACCATGCAGTAAGATTAATCACTGTGGTTGAATGTTCTTAAAGTTGAGCTAATTGTACAAAGATTGTTAGCCAGCTCGTGATTTACTACCTTGAAAGTCATTGATTTGCAATTTGTTTTATAATGCAAAAAACATCAGTTTCCCTGCCTCGTGCCTGGCAACTTGTCATTGGACCTGGGGGGGGGGGGGGGGGGGGGGTGGTGTCAAATCATAGTTTCAACCTTCCTGTAATATATAATTTGTTCTTCTTTGTATTTCCTTGTATTTTGACCCCCAAAAAATCAACAACGAAAACAACCCCCCAAAAAACAAAACAACAACAACAACAACAAACAAACAAACAAACAAACAACAACAACAACAACAACAACAACAAAAAAAAAAAAACACCCATAATGATAACAAAGTACTTTTATCATTTCCATCTAGTTTATTAAAAATTCAAAATATCGTCCATATCGTTAACATTTATCGGTTCGGGTTTTTTTTATCAGATCTAACAAGTGCTATAACAACAAAGTGGGAGCCTTTTCCTATTTCACTTTTGGGCAATTCCAATGCATTGGCTGTTGTTGTTGTCGCTTTTGTTGTTGTTGCTTTTTTGTACATTTTTTCCCCCTTCTAATTGTGTCCCATCACTGTTCATAGATGTAATCGTTTGATATTCCTCTTCCTGGAAATTAAAGAAATAAAATATAACAAAAAGTGCACATCATAAACATTCTACTAAGAGCCAGAAGGGAGTTAACGCTCTATTAATGCCCTTCTAGCTCTTTGGAGATTCAGTTGATAAATCTTATCGTCGAACCCTTTCTTCGATTTTCCAAATTAAAAGGCTGTAACAGACAGCTATAAATCTTAAAGAAATTTTCAACTAATTTCTGTAAATACATAGTTGCTACGTCCGTCAAAAACAGTTGCATTCATTAATTCACCTTTGTTGTAAAAAACATTTAACACTCAAATAAAGAAGAACATAAATAACCCAGGACCGAGGTTTACAGATAAAAGTATAAGTTCCTCAGGAACTTATACTTTACATAGCTAGAGTACAGTACATGAAAATAGAAAACACAAAAAACAAAACAAAAACAAATATAGGTGTGGATTCAGTATACGTGCAATATGTTTCAAATATGTCAAATGAATTACTTAGGCATGACCCAGAGCTCTATACCGATAAGAGATAAGTATGGACGTAGTTGCAATTATTGAAAGTGATATGATACACATAACTACAAATAAATGTAATTCATAAGTTATTTTGGGCACTGTGTCAAAGCATTATGTGTCGACATCGAGTTTACAACAAAATGTCATTACGGTAGAGTACCCCCCCCCCCAGAATCCGCATATTGTTTATGTAGTGCTATAGCAAATTTGATAATCTGGTTAGTTTGGTAGATATGGCATAAATTATTATTCAAACCCAAAGCAAAAATAAAAAAAATAAAAATAAAAAATAAAAAATCATTTAATAATTTAATCATTTAATCATTCCGAAAAAAAAGAAATCATTTAATTATTCCAACTTTCAGAGGGCCAAAACTAGATTTGTGATGTCATATGGTGTAAATCTGTATATTTCAGTATCATATTTCATAAGGTAATATTTGAAAATAATGTTCTTTCACGTTGGAATTAGTATACCAAAGGTTAGGACCCAAAGGAGAAAGAAATTGAGGGCTCGGTATTTTGGAATAATTTGACACATTCGGTGATTGTTTTTACTACTGTCTAACCGTTAATTTCGTCATATAACATAAAAAAACAGAGAAGAGGTAGGGAGAGAGAGAGAGAGGGGGGGGGGGAGGGGAGAAAGAGAGAAAAGAGGAAATAGAGAGAAAGAGAGACATGGAGAAGGTTTAAAGAGGACAAATTTTGACCAAAAAAAACGTAATTAAAAGAAGAAAATCAAAGAGGAGAATCATCTTCACTATCATCATTGTCGTCAGACTGTCAAACTTATATTCATCTTTTATCATCATACCAATACCACTAATATCATAGTCATCATTTTCATCATCATCATCATCAGTATCATTAGCATCATTTTCATCATAATCATTATAATTATCATCATCATCATTAACCATCACTGATCATCATCATCATCATCATCTTCATTATCATCATTACAATCACCATCGTCATCTTCATCATCATCATCACTATCATCACATCACCATCATCATCATCATCAGCTTCATCATCATCAACATCAGCGTCAGCATAGATCTTCGTTATCATTGTCGTCATCATCATATTCATTGTAGTCGTCATATGCATAACAGCTTCATATTTCATGATCATCATCCTTATCATCTCTTATCACGAGCCTTTACCTTTTCCTTATCACCCTAATCATCATCTTCAACATTGTTCAACATCATGTCGTCATTCGCTTCATTTTATATCTTAATCACTGGCATTCTTATTTTGTCATCACTATCACCTCATCATCTCCATTATGATCCTCTTCCTCATCACAAAAACCACCATCATCATCACCACAGCCGCCGTTTTCACCATTATCACCACTCTTACCCGAACCCTAATGTAACACTCTTTTGCTGATGACAGATAAGTAGGAACAATCTTCTCCAAAATCATTACCGTCATGTAGTCATAATCACGAATATCCAGCATCTTGAAATGATGTATATCTTTATTATTCAAGTTCAAGAAAGGGTAACAAATACATGACCATGCCCACTGTCACATTCTAGAAGGTGCTATAATTATCTCAAAAGCCCTTTACACACGAAGTGTCACTTGTTGACGCATGATTACATCAAAGACTGGCGTGGTCTTTGACGACGCGCCGTGTGAATGTGACATTTCACAAAAAAGTAATTGAAAACATTGCATTGCAGTACCAGGGCCATTCTCTGTAAAGTGAAACAAATGGTCACACACGTGAAAGTCGAATTTGGCCTCATTGCCGGAAAATCAGATTATATTTATTGATTTCTTGATATCACCAGTTTCTTACATGAGGAAGATTCCCCTTTCTATGACAAGAAAAAGTAATTTCCCAACCATACTGTTTTTACAGAGACAATTAAAAACGCCCTTTAATGAGTGGTCACACATGTGACCGACCCAATTTTGACCTCTAAAAGAAATTTTTTCCCCCTAATTAATGGAAAATGTTATCAAACTGTTAAGAGTAATCCCAACACACAGCAATGAAAAGTGACCGACCTAATTTTGTCCTCTAAAAGAAATAATGTACTCTCATTTAAAGTAATTACCCTCCATCTGTTGACGTAAGATTGTTAATTAAATATCCAAAATGAGAGACCTCTACTACAAGACAAATACTGAAAAATTAGGTTTAAATGAACTGTTTTTCAGGATTTTGGTCACACACGTGACTGAGAATGGCCCTCTAGCGCCTTGGGTACTTGACTTCACAGGCTTGATTAAGCGTAGATGATTACGCAATCGAAATTACACGTCGTGTTCAACGGGCATAATTTCTTCATGTAAAAGGGAGACTTTCAGAAGTTTCTATGCGCAATTATGTTACAGTTCGCTCAAACTTTCCTTGGTGGGATTCCAAACTGAATGCTTGTACAAATGAGGGGGGGGGGGGGGGGGTTAGTGCCACACACTGCTGAGGTCCTGATTACAACTGAACGATAAAATCGTTGGGGTTCTGTCATTTAAACACTGTCAATATAATTTGTAGTATTAGTCAACAACTGTCAATATGCATTAGTAGTTTTAGTCAACAACATGCATCCCCATTTAAAATGTCAATTTGGGAATAACCATCGCGTTCCATCTATAATTCTGTTATGTTCGAATACCAGTAACAAAGAAATAAAAACGTCACCAAAAATACAAAGAAACAGAAATCTTGATTGGTGGATATATGTGTAGAAGTGCATGACGGGGGGGGGGGGGGGGGGGGTAGCGTACATTATTCAGAGCTATACATACAGAGAGTCGCTACACTGGTGGTCGCTTCTGATTGGTCAGTCATTTCATGGAGCTTCAAATAGTTCCCTCCCATGGAGAATGTACGTGAAAGGGAACTATTGGGAGCTCCATGATCCGCAATGTTTTAATCAAAGACCGCGTACGCGTAGGCTTATTATGCGCGTGTCACAACTCTCTCTTTCAACGCGCTCTGACGCATCCTCAACCCAACAGTAAAACACAGAGGCGGGTACATCCGGGGAGCGTCTCATCAAGCGTTTTGTCAACTGGTGATTTTTACTGACAAATTTGCTCTCAGCCAATCAGATGCAAGGATTTCAGTAGCTTATAACAGTTGTCGGTAAAAATCACTGACAAAACGCTTGATGAAACGCTCTCCAGATTGCGAAAATGATGTCTGATATTCAAATTTGCCGACAGATCTTCGATTTTTTTTCCAACTAGTAAAAAAAAAAAAAAAAAAAAAAAAAACGAACCCCCCAATAAATTGCCGAATTATTTCAATTTGCCGACAGAAAATTCTGAAGGTAGGGGGGGGGGGGGTTAGACCTCACATCCACCTCTTCCTCCTCCTCCAATGACGATCTTCAGAATATTTAATATTTTCTCCAATATTTTTTTCCAGGGAGGAAAGAGATGAAACCACTGTTAATGGTCTTCACATTCCATTTGAAACCAATATGATTTGCTTCTACCACATCTGTAGTTTGCAAATGAAGTAATGGACAGTATTGTCTGCATTCATTACGCATTGTCCGTCCCACCACCGTCCGTTGGAGTTGGATCGAAGCACAGCGCAGTCCTCGCCCTCTGAACTGCTGTTTGGTTGGCCGGGTTGCCACAAGGTGAAGTCAACCGGGGATCCGTCAGACCATTCAAAGTCGCCTTCAGAAGATCTATCATGAAGGCCTAGCCACAAAGAGTAGAAGTTGTCACTTTACAGTAATTTATATGTACACAAAATTAACAGATGGTTTAGGATTACATGAAATACGTCATCATACCCTGTACAGTTTATGGGGTAGCTTAGAGTGATTATTCACAAGGAAATATAACACTCACAGTAATGAAAATATCATAATTCTTTAACAAAATGAGGAAACACAAATCATTTTCGTTTCTGGGTTGATTTCTTTTATCTGTTTTTTTTATATTACAGAAGTACAATAATTTATACGGCATAAAGAGGTTGGCTGTTGGCGCTACATAAATCAGTGGACTACTTTCAACCAGGTTCAACTTAATCGACCTTTATCGATAAAGGATAATGGTTTCAAACTTTGAGGATCACTGTAAGCGTAATCAAACTTATGACTTAAAGTTTTGTGCAAACCAGTGATTTATATGCAAGCAAAAGGTTACAGGTTATCTCGCACATACTGACCAGCTCTTTCATAATAATAAAGTTCTCAAAGTGTCTGACTTATACGTTTATAATCTGGGTAAATTTATGTTCCAACTAATCAATAATGAACTTCCAAATGCTCTCTCAGACCTTTTCACAACTAACAATACACTCCACAACTACCCAACAAGACAATCAAACTTTTTCCATCTTCCCCGCACGAGAACGCTCTTAGCGCACAAAACATTCGTCTTGACAGGTCCCAAATTTTGGAACAGTCTCGATCCAAACCTTAAGGAAATAGAGAGACTGCACCGTTTTAAAAAAGAACTGAAATCTCTTTTGCTAAAACCATATACTAAAATGCTGTATGGTTGCTGATCTCGATCTGCACTTCGCTTCTCTCTTCTCTTTTCTCTCTTCTCTCTCTCTCTCTCTCTCTCCCTTCCACTCTCTATAATTAGTTAATCCTTTTATGTTCTTTTCTGTTTCCATCCGCTGATTTCCGTCCTCTCTTTGGTTCTTCTCATCTTAATATCATAATTCTACTTTCCAGCTCCTTTTCTTTGTTAAATGGGGACCTAACTCGACAAGCCTCGCTTTTAATAGGTTCCCCCACAAGTGTATATACTGTATGCGTTTATTACCTCTACTGGAAGATGATTATTATATTGAGCTGTTATTATATTATATGTATTATCCTTTGTATTATACCATTTGATTTATATACTTATATTTTGCTTCCTCATGTACAAATGTAAAACGATCCTGGAAACAAATAAAAATCAAATCAAATCAAAAATAAAAAGAGCGTCTAGGATTACATTAAGTAGGTCATCATACCCTGAACAGTTTATGGGAGTAGCTTAATAAGTGATTATTCACAAGGAAATACAACATTCAAAATTCTATTAAAAAAAAAAAAAAGCAAAACACATTATGATGAAGCGCAGTTCAATTTTTCCTTTCCTCTGTGTAGAAATTTCACGTTCTCACATAATCAATATGAAATCGCACAGTACCAAGGGGGTTTTCTCGTTTTAAAATTCTACCCCCCCCCCCCACCAGTATCAATCCTGACCATGACTTGTATTACAACATATTGTGTACAGAAGAAGTAGGGAATATATTATCCTTTCTAATGATACCAAACGTTCCTACTTTTCTCAATTTCACGTAATGAAGATTACTGAAAAAATTAGAATGAGTTTCCTTTTAGCACTTTACTTTTCTGTTCCTCAATTGTTTATTATTGTTTGGTGATCCTGCACAAAATTGGCAATTTTCTATAGAAAAAAAAGCCTATGCAATAGTTCTTATATATCCATAATGCTTGATTTGTGGGCTAAACACTGATATAAATCGACCACCATATTCAGATTTCTTGGTGTAGCAATGTGAGATTGAAAATATATTGTCTGTTTGTCACATATATATATATATATATATATATATATATATATATATATATATATATATATATATATATATATATAAATAAGATTAGGATGAGATATAGGACATGCATACAATATAGGAAAATAGTGAAAGAGGAGAACAAAAAATCAATTCAAAATCAACCATTCCTCAATTTTCTCACCACAAAATAAAAGAAAGTTTTAGCATTCGTCCTGTGACGCTTGGGCGATAGGAACACTGAAGCTTGGCTATACATGAAAATGAATATAGTCTTCATCAACCTCCCTCCTGAAATCTCCGTGAATGTATCGAAATATCTTGTTTTCAATAGTTGAAAATGATAAGATAATGAGGAAATAAGGCCGGAGTTGTTACTTTTGTGATTTATAGGCCAGTAAGATTACCAGATCGTTTAGGATTACACCACACGTCATCATAACCTTAGCAGTTAATATAATAGCACTATAATTGGAAATTCACAAAGAAATGTAACACTCGCATTAACACTAGAAAAAAAATATGTTGAATAACATTTTAATATTTTTCTTTCATCTTATAGGAAACAAAAATTAGACTTCAAGATCTCAAATATGAAAGTTATTATCACCATCACTATAGTTATTATAAACGTATATAACGTATTTAAGACATGACAGATTTTTTAACTGTAATCACAGCTTTAAAGCTCATGTACAGTATTGGTAGCAAAAAGGAAATTGGAAAGAAACGTGTTAAATATAGTCTCATATTATTCTCCTTATATCAAAAGCTGTCTGTAATAGATCACTTGGTATTCCATCTATGATTTTTGGTGAATTTCAGTGTAAATATCTGTAAGGAATGCTTGATCACTGCCATTATGCTAGGACCCTTCCACCCCGACGGCTCCCCGCACAGCAATCTTGGGGCTTCGCATAGAGATAGCGTGTGTGCACTGTGTGTAGCTACTCATCATTGGTTTTACACGTGTGTGTACAGTGGAAATCATAAGTTGCCTATATCTAATGGTCGCTATTTATAATTACCTGACCAGGGGCCCGTTGCATAAAACTTACCGTTAATAGTAACTCTGCTATCAATGGTAACTACCATGGTAACATCACTCAACAGCCAATCAAAATTAAGGTTTCCATGGGAGTTACCATTGATGGCAAAGTTACCGTTAATGGTAATTTTTATGCAACGGGGCCCAGGCCCTGTAATGTTGTACTTTGTGTGACACGCAGGAACAGGGAGATGAATTTCATTATTTGTTCAAATGTTCTGCTTTTGATATGACTCGGAAAGTTTTTATCAAGTCATATTTTAGTAAACGACCTAATGTTCAAAAAATGTTTAAGTTGTTTAACACAAAGAATACCAAAAGAACTGAAGAATCTTTCGCGGTTTTGTAAAATCATTATGTCTAGGTTTTAATATTTCTGTAGTAAAAGAAAATTAGTAGATATGTTTCATTTTTGTGTATATTTATCAAGCTGCCATTAAGCATTGCATGTGAATCTGTCTTTAAAAATGTAGTTGATAATTAATGGTACTGTATATACACTTATATAGCCTGTATATGTTTATATATATATATATATATATATATATATATATATATATATTTATATATATATATATATATATATATATATATATATACATGTATAAAGTAAAATAATTAGTCCTGCGTCGGTTGATGAAAAATAACAAAAGTTCACAATAAATGAAAACAACCGTAGAGATGATAAAAGAAGTCAAATTTTCGGCCATAGGCCTTCATCAGGAATGATGAAATTTTATTTAACATCCAAGGAGCATGACGCGCATAAAAACACAAAATCTCCAAGGATACATGCGCAACCAATGAGAAGAAGGAAAGGAAAGGAGAGAAGAGAGAGAGAGAGAGAGAGAGGAGATAAAAACGTCACAAAAAAAAAAAAAAAAAAACACAAAAAAACACAAAAAAAACAAAAAAAAAACGTCACAAAGAAAAGAGAAGAGGAAGAAGCGCAAAAAAGGGAAAAAGTATCATGGAAACTAGCGTATCCAATGACAAAAAACGCTAAGAGGAGAGAGAGAGAGAGAGAGAGAGTGACGTAAAAAACGTCACAAAGAAAAGAAAGAAAGAAAGAAAGAAAAGGAAAGGAAGCGCAAAGCAAAAAGGAAAAGGAGGGAGAAAGGGGGAGGAAATAAGAAAGAGAGAAACAGAAAAAGAAAAAGAAAAGGAAAGGGAGAATGAGAGAAAGAGAGAGAGAAGTAGAAATTACACGACAGGAAAGGAGTAAAAAGATACATTAATTCCACCAGGTTGGAGAGAGCCGAGGTAGTGGATGAGACGTTCCTCTCTCTCCTTCCTGGCCGCATCAGAATGAAAGTCACTTTGCAGGATACTAACTCGGAAGTGTCCGATGTTATGGTCAGGCTGGTTGAAGTGCTGTGCTACTGGGAGGCCAGCCGACTTGATCCTAATAGAACGTAGATGTTCAGTCACTCTGTCGGCAAGCCTCCTCTTAGTTTCGCCTACGTATATCTGCTGGCAATTGGTACAGTTAATAGCATATATACAGTCCTTAGTGACACATGTGAAACTGCCATTGATCTTCCAAGTGCCCTTTGGTCCTTGAACTTCAGCTGCAGAAGAAATAACTTTGCAAGTGTTGCAGCGGGGCCTCCTACAGGGTCTACATCCGGTCCAGGACAAGGGAGAAGTTAGCTTGGAACTCACAAGCAGTTGGCGGAGATTGCGGTCCTTTCGGTATGACGTCAGAGGAGGTTCGGAGAAAATTTCCTTTGTTGCTGGGTTGTCTCGTAAGATATGAAAATTCTCTCTTACCGACTTGGCAAGACGTTCGCTCGTAGGATGGTACGTTACAACCAACGGAACCCTCCGCAAAGTGTTACCCTTCTTCTTTGACTGAAGTGCATCAGCTCGGGTTGCTGACATAACTCTGTGCGTTGCCTTGGCAAGGATCTCATCTGGGTATCCTCGTTGTTTAAAGAACCCTCTCATTTCATCAGCTCGATGGATGAAGTCATCTTCCTCCGAGCAAAGGCGACGGATGCGAGAAAGTTGCGAGAAGGGTATGGAATTCTTACAGGCAGGCGGATGCGAAGAATATGTATATATATATATATATATCTCTCTCTCTTCTCTTCTTCTTTTCTCTATTTTTTTTCTTTTTTTTTTCTTTTTTCACACGTGTTTATGCCAAATATTGCCTTATACACCTTGTTTGAATATGATTGTATTTCTTCCATGCCCCCATGAGGGGCCGTTCAAGAAATAAAATATTGTCATTGTCATTGTCATCGTCATTGCATATGCTGCCTTTGTTGGGATTTTACGTGCCTGTCCCGGCACATAAATAAGTTTTTGCCTCTTATTTGTTTAATATTGAAATTTAGGAGGCGAAATCTTCGCAGTGTCTTAATATTGCTAGTATCTTGCTATTTATCAACAAAAATTGAAGAAATCTGACGAACAGTTTTTGAGGGCTTACCAAAACTTTACACGACCTTTAAAAGTATTGAAACAGTGCCAAATCGTGTTTCAATATGGGAATTGTAGAAATCTTCTCTCAGAATAAAAAACAAACAAACAAAAAACTATCCAATATATTCGAAACATAGCTCCCCTTATGAAACCCATGAATGCAACAGCAATGATTATGAAACTGATTTTGGTCGTAAAAGCGGGGGGGGGGGGGGGAGGGCGCCAATATGGTAATGGAGATGGATGTGAAATTCTCTCCAATATATCCGAAACATAATACCCCTTAGATAACACTGAATGCAACAATAGTGATTATGGAACTGCCTAAATACTGATATAATATATATATATATATATATATATATATATATATATATATATATACTAATATATTTTTGATGCGATACGGCCTTTTGTACAAATTTTTCACCATCCTGGAGGGTTTTGGGTCGGATTGACTCGATCCCCCCCCCCCCCTCCACGCTGACAACAAATCTACGTCCTTAATAAAAGGGCTAGAGCACTCGTACCTGTAACAGTTGGAACCAAAGGCCGTCCAAAATGTCGGACAACATCCCGCTTGCACGCCAGTCGAGCAGGCGAGTATGGTAATCGTCGATGCGATGAAGAGAAACATGGTCCTACGCTGCAGATCCATTTTGATCAATCAAACCGCTTGTCTTTCTAAGGCTTGCTGTATAGGTCTGGTAAAAAATCTTGTTAAGTGCCCAATGAACAGTGCAGTAAAATCTAGCAAAACCGTTATAACGCAAACCCGTAATAGTTGGAACCAAAGGCCGTCCAAAATGTCGGACAACATCCCGCTTGCACGCCAGTCGAGCAGAGGGCGCCATGATGGTAATGGAGATGGATGTGAAATTCTCTCCAATATATCCGAAACATAATACCCCTTAGATTACACTGAATGCAACAATAGTGATTATGGAACTGCCTAAATACTGATATAATATATATATATATATATATATATATATACTAATATATTTTTGATGCGATACGGCCTTTTGTACACAATTTTCACCATCCTGGAGGGTTTTGGGTCGGATTGACTCGATCCCCCCCCCCCCCTCCCACGCTGACAACAAATCTACGTCCTTGATAAAAGGGCTAGAGCACTCGTACCTGTAACAGTTGGAACCAAATGCCGTCCAAAATGTCGGACAGCAACATCCCGCTTGCACGCCAGTCGAGCAGGCGAGTATGGTAATAGTCGATGCGATGAAGAGAAACATGGTCCTACGCTGCAGATCCATTTTGATCAATCAAACCGCTTGTTTTTCTAAGGCTTGCTGTATAGGTCTGGTAAAACTCTTGTTGAGTGCCCAATGAAAGTAAATGGATATTAGAGAATGTTGTGAGCATGATAATCAAAGATTTGATTCACATTAGTATAAATTGTAATCATTCATACATTAGTATTGTAATGTTTACATACCGTACATGCAAAGAAAAAATACTGAAATTGAAAATGCATCGAGGGTTTCGGACCAGGCTAAACGAAACGAGAGAAGGGACAAGGAAGAGGACAAAAAAGAGGGAAAGAGAGAGGGTGTGAAGAGAAAAAGAAACAGAAAGAGAGAGAGCGGAGGAGATAAGAAAGAAAGTAGGAGAGATGTATGAAAACAGAAGAAGAGCAAGTGAGAAAAGAAAGAAAGAGTTCCAAGAGTGAAGGTTAATAGTACGTTAAAACAATTCATTTTGAAAACACTTATTTGCAATAGAGACAGAATGAGAGAAAGGAGAAGAAAGAGTTTGAGATGGAGAGGGGGAGAAAAGGAGGGGATAAAGAAAAAGAGAAACAGAGAGAAGAGAGAGAAGAGAGAGAGAGAGAGAGAGAGAGAGAGAGAAAGGAAAAAAAGAGAAAGAGAGAGAGAGAGAGAGAGAGAGAGAGAGAAAGAGAGCCAGTGGCAACAACAAAAAAAGGAGAGGGGCAGGCAGATTTAAAGTGGAAAACAATGTCACTGATCAGTAATGGGGAAAAGAAAAAAAGATAGGGTGAGAAAAGGAGACATAATTTCTCACTTTTCCCCTAACCTATAGGTCAAGAATATAGAACAGTTGTCTCACGAATATCCTTTCAAATCTGTCAATCTATCTACTAGATGTCCTTAATATAGGTCTTACTATAACCTCTCCTATGCTATTAACTTATCCTAACCTTTCCTATCCTATACCTATCCTATCCATAGACACATCAAATGCAAGCTCTTATAAATCCTTTAGAATTTATCATGCGTTTTGGGGCAACCCCAAAACCATACACAACTAAAACTCATGAATATTCACATTTTTCTTTACCAACTGTTGTGGGGTAAATTTTACCCCACAATTGGTTTAGTGCATCCGATATACATTTGCTCTGTGTTTGTACCCAGTTATTAAACACAACTGTCAATTGCTGGACAAAAATTGCCTAACCTTAGTTTGCCCATATTTTTAATGGCGTAACTACATGCTTTGGAAAAATAACATTTGTATTAACCCACTAAAACATTGGGCAATATGCAGTTATAAACACAAAACCATTAAATTTCCAGTGACTAATTTTCTTTCCAGCATTTAAGCCCTCCATAGGCTATTTTACTGAGTCAAATGAAAATAAAATTTTACAACTCAATGAAACTGATATGTATCTCATGACAAATAGAAAACAATACATTTACGTTTCTCTCATTTTCAGTTTTACAAACAAAGGTGGAACCGACTGCCTTTTAGTAAAACAAATGTTAAACTTATCCGATGAATTAATACCTGCCATCCTCTATTAAATAACATTTTTCTTCATGGTACTAAATATCGGGATTTTGTTAATAAGCTCTTCTACACACGGTCGTTGCTTAATCAAAGTAACCATGCAATTTAGGGCATCATTTCTCCTCACTCCAAAATAAATAAAATGCATTTTCTAGATTGAAATCAGTCTTTACTACACACTAAGAAATTAGGGTTCACTTTAGGGTGCAAAATTGGGCGGAGCACCCGTATATCTACTCGGGTGGAATCTTGCACCCTCTACGGGTGCGCTTTGCAGAAACCGGGGTTCAAAATTGTGTAAGGTTGAATATTGCACCCTTCAATCAGAAGTATTAGTCTTACATGAACACCCACACCAGCCCACAAGACTAACATAAACTAGCCTCTAGCCGAGGCCTCTTGCTGCATTCCCCTGTAAACGGCTGCCAACGAGAACGGCTGCCAACGAGACTACGAGGCGCGTCACTTGCCCCCTAATTAAATATGCAGTATTAAAATAAGGTAGTGATACGTCACAAATTGTATGCAGATTATATGCGATTTGCTGTCTTCACGCATTCTGACCAATGAGCTGCGTGTTTGGCGAAGAACTCGTCCATTATTTTAGAGGGAAATACTTTACGTAATAAAGTAATAAAAAACAAAACTCCCTTTTTTCTCATTTATCTGAACAAATATTCATACTTTTACATTACAAAATTATATTTCATAGCATTTTTGCCGAAAAATAATGCATGGCTGTTATTGAGTCCTAGTTGAAAATTGAAATATATTTCTCCCTGCGTAGGAGCAACTGTGATTGTAAACCTATGTTGTATTATATACCTTTTGTGCATGTTTACTCGCGTGGACGTGTGCATGTGTTGTTGAGTCGATAGGTTCTACTCTCATTGTTTGCATACGTATTATACGCATAACGGATATGATCTGCGTGCCGATCTACACTGGATGACGTCATAAACATAGCGGCTCATTCGACTTCTGTTGACACGTATTTGGGAGGGGGCGGCTCAGCAAAGTTTCGATCTGCTTTTATGCAATACTGAAAGGAAACATAATTTTTATCAATGGGTACTTTTATTCTATGTCTCCTCAACTTTCCATTGATGTATAGTTGTATTGGCTTTGGATAGGGTCTTTAAAGGTGTAAAAGGAAATCAAGCTGTCGCACTGGGCGTGGCTCGATGGATCTCACCGAGGTCCCCTCATGGTGTGGACCTTACTGCCTATGTTCCATTCGTGCGTGATTTATGAAATATCGGCAATAACTTTTTATTGTCTGCTGCTAGGCTGTGAAGAGGCGAGAATGGTGATCGATTTAACCCAGAGGATGCAAAAAATGGACCTTATATTGGGGTGCAATTTTGAACTCCACACAGGGGTGCAAATTTTGAATTCCCTAGGTGTGCATATATGCACCCTAAAAGGTTCAAGTCTGCACCCTATAGGGTGCTGCTATTGTACCAACGCTCTGCACCCCTACCAGTGTAGTAAAACCACGCGAAACCGTTATAACGATTTAGCGTTATATTTGCTGATTGTTACGTTAAGCCCCGCACCGCAAGGTCGAACGGTCCAGCGATTTTCCTAGTCTCCTATTAGTCGTTCGCCCGTATTTGACGTAATGGTTGTGCATACTGAAAAAGGAAGATAGAAGAAAAACAAAGAAATACATGAGGAAAAAGGAAGACACAGAGAAGAAAGACAGAGAAATACATAAAGAAATATAAACAAAATATAGGGAAGACAAACAAAGAAATACATAAAGAAATTAAGGAAGATAGAGTGAAGAAAAACAAAGAAATACATAAGGAAAAAAGAACGAAGTAAAACAAAGGAATATATAAGGAATAAAGGAAGACAGAGACAAGAAAAACAAACAAATACATAAAGAAAAAGAAGAGCGAAGAAAAACAAAGAAATACATAAGGAAAAAGGAAGACGGAGAGAAGAAAACAAAGAAATACATAAGGAAAAAAGAAGAGCAAAGAAAAACAAAGAAATACATAAGGAAAAAAGGAAGACAGAGAGAAGATAAACAAAGAAATACATAAGTAAAAAAAGTAGACAGAGAGAAGAAAAACAAAGAAATGCATAAACAAATAAAAATAAGACAGAGAATAAAAATAAAGTAATACATAAGGAAAAAGGAAGATGGAAGGAAAAACAAAGAAATACATAAGGAAAAAAGGAAGACAGGACAGAAGAAAAACAAAAAAATACATAATGAAATCAAAAGAAGATAGAAAGAAGAAAAACAAAGAAATACATAAAGAAATCATAAGAAGATAGAAGAAAAAAAAATACATAAGGAAAACAAGAAAATAGAGATAAGAAAAACAAAGAAACACATAAGGAAAAACAAAGAAATACATAAAGAAATTTAAAAAAGATAGAGTGAAGAAAAACAAAGAAATACATTAGGAAATAATGAAGATAGAAGAAGAAAAAAAATATATAGTACTGCTGCCACGCCAGCCGTGTTGGCCATCCTGCACACATGGATATTGGACAAACAACGACTGTCATTACATCTATCAAGCGTTCTTTTTAGCTGCTTGCAAAAGATGAATTATGATTTTGATTGATTTATAGCAAAACGCCACGGGGAAAAAAATTCGGAGGCGATAGATTGATCAAGTATAAATTTGTCTTCAAAAGTATCGTAGTTTGCAGCCGTCCCTTTGCTTTTTAAGCCGTCCCTGTGAATTTAAAGATTGAGAACGCATCTTGGAATCGTTCATGCTTTCTCCATTCACATAGGGTTTGCGTGCAAATTCTCTTGCACAGTGGAGCGCGGAGAGTGATCTCTTGGTAATCGATTAACTATTTTGACGTCAAATTATTACGGGTTTGCGTTATAACGGTTTTGCGTGATTTTACTACACTGCCTACGGGTTCAAACTGCACCCTAATTTCGTAGTGTGCAGATCCTTCACATTTCCATTTTGTTGTTTCGTTCCAGATTACTTTTCAGATTTCAAATTTATTTAACAAACGTACAATGTCTTCCAACTCTCTTTTACAAAACATTTTTCGTTAGTGACTAATTTTATTCCATGCAATTGCCCTGTTTAAGAACAGAATCCGATTTACCATCTTATATTGAAAATATCTTAAACCAATATATGGAGTAAAACGAAATATCATGATCATCATGGGGGGGGGGATGTTGAGTTTTTTTTCGCCAGCCCTCCCTCGCCAGCCCTCCCTCCCCCCCTTGGGTACACTAGTGTTGTATACGCTTTCTTTTCCAAAGATTAGTTTTATAAAAGTATCTTCATCCTTGAAGGTCATGTATTATTACTTTGAGAAGTAGGGGCATTAAGGGATCTGGGTTTTTTTTCACATTTTATTGCTTGACTTACAGAATAATAAGACAGAAAATCCACTTAGAGCCGAACTTTTCCTCACATTCTTCACGAGTCAACAAATTTCCTTTATCTTCAATCAAGTCATTGATACCTCTCATGCCTTTCCATACTAAGATCTAAAAATACAGATTTTTGACCAATTTGGATAAAGCTTTGGAGTGACTATTTCGGGACAGGCTCTTAGACTATATCTAGAGTAACTTTCGGACACCACATTTAGTTATAAATTAATGATAGTATTAATAATATTATCGAAAACAATAATAATGATTATGATAATACATATGATGACGATACTAATAACGGCGGCGACAAGAATAATAATAATAACAATGACAATAAGAAAAATAATAGTATGGATAATGATGATTGTAACAAATGGTGAACCTAAATCACATGTCATAGACCCACTTAAAAGACTTTTAGAATTCAGTTGAATAGAGTTAATTAATGTTCTTACCTTTTCTATCCAGTATCCAAATCTGTTAAGACTCGCCGTGGTTCAAACACTCTTGTCTGTCCAACGCTGCTTAGCTTTCTGACATCTATATGTTTATAACACAGTTATAATGCCACAAATATGAAAGCACCCCGAGGAAGGATAATTCACATCACACTAAGTCTCTGTTGGAGGAAAGGAGCATTAAATCCCACCCATCTCCAATGAGAACGATCACGAGTCCCCCAAATGATTAACACCCAGTTTCTGATTGGTCGAGAAGACCATTAAACCCACCCATCTCCACTAAGCATGCTAAGTATGGTCACGCGTCTCCAAAATTGTTCAGCCTACCTTTCTGATTAGTCAAATAGGGCTCAAAATATTATAAAACGAAACCCCTTGATAAATAGTTGATGAATTTAGCAAGGCTACCAACAGTGGAGATTTCTTTCAAAAGTTGAACCTTTGCATTTGCTGTTTTGTAGACTTAAAGACTTCTCTCAAACTTGCTATAAAACATCAGAGTTTACGCACTTCGCACGGGAGGGGGGGGGGGGGGGAGGGGAACTCCCCTCTCCTATAGGGGGTGCTCAAAACCGCCCCCTAAAATGAAATCCTGGCTAAGCGGTTGGATCCTTCACGTCTGCCCCTCCCCCTCCCCCTATTGAAAAATCCTGGCTACACCCGTGTCTTTAACTAAGTAGCTATGAAATACGACTAAAATGAACACCCTATATAAATCACATCTTTCATGTACAAGGAAATGTGTATACAGGAGCCTGAGGAAGGAAGACACAGTTTTATGAAAATGAAACAACTATTCATTACACCTGCAAACAGGAAAAACAACTTAAAGCTTATAGACATTCTAGGTAGCAAAAATCATACTGGCAAGAAACTTATCTAACATAGTCACATACTATTCTCCTTTTATCATAAGACACATGTACGAGATTATTTAACATTCCATTCACGATTTCGAACAGATTTTAGTGTAAATATCTGTAAGAACGCTTGGTAACGGCTTTTCACTGCCTCACTCTAAGACCATATCCACCCGAAGGTTCCCCGCACAATAAACTCAGCGCTTCGCACTATGTGTAGCGTATTCTATACACACAGCAATCCTCATGTGTGTGTGGCCGTTGTTTGAATTTACATCCCCTCTTTTTTGGGCCAGGGATTCTTATTAGTTTTCACCTCTCATTCGATAAACATTTCACTTAAAGAGGAAAAAACTTCACAGCATCTTAGTTACGTTAGTCCCCTGCTATTTATTAAGTAAAATCAAAGAAATCTCACGAAAAGTTTTTGAGGGCTTACCCAAACTATCTGTTACCTTTAATCCTATATTCAGTATATTGGGGGCACAATATTTAAAAAGAGGCTGAATAAACTTACATGATAGTGAGCAAAGCAAGGAGATTTACATTTAATATTTTGTTCCCCTCAAATTTTGAACCCTCTCGGGTTTAAAAAAAAAGAAGCTATTAATAAACTATATCTTTTTTCCTAAGAGCGAAATTACGAGATCCTGGAGCGACATATGCGAGGATGCAAAGCGAACGAGCTGTAGATTTTTTTTTTGCATTTTAAGGACGTTCATCAGTTATGTTTGTGCGCACCTAAACTGCGCATCCTGGCTGGTTGTGTTACGTCATCACAACACCGGGAGAGTATGGATACGCACATTAAACACAATGCTTAATAATGGTCAATTTCAATCAATGTTTATTCATGAGGAATGACGTCAAAAACTCGTCAAATACTGTTCTATGATTCATTTGGTTAGTAGCTCATATTAACATAATTTTTAATGTATAAGATCATACATAAAACATTTTTTCATTCCCACAGTTCCATACGAGTTGGAAACGAAATAGGGAAAATGGCGACCGTACGGGTGGTGCTACTTTTGTGCCATTTCAACACAAATCTCGAAAAAACTTCGTTTTTGAGAATTTTTTGTTTTAGGAGTTTGTCTAGTAAATCTCACGAAAGCAGAAAATTCTCCGGGGAACATACTCATCAAAGTAATGTCATATGATGCCTTGAAATGTAAGTAAATATCGATTTTGTTCAACGTCCCTCTTAAAGGGATACTCAATCGCAGATTGTGGACGTTTTTATGCCGCGAGAGGGCACCGTGATCGTTACCTGATCATGCCGTTGCCCCGTGGGGCGCAAACTTCGGACAGACTAGTCGCTGCGCAACATGCACGCTCCGCCTGAGCTCGAGCTCTCGTGCGAGATTGGGTCGGCTTCGTGCAGTCCGAAATATAATCCCAGTAGTCCGACGGACGCGTTCGAAGCACAAACTTTGTGTACGAGTGAATGGGGCTTACGCAATCATGACTTTCCCCACGGCCGCCTGGTCGCGTATCCCTTTAATGACTGGGATGTGTTCGTCGTGGCTGCGAGTGGGTTCACTCTACAAAACGTATTACCCCACAACCCACCCAGTACCCCCTCTCTTGCATGACAACAGAAAATTATTATCTTTGGTTGAACTCTAAAACCGTCCTTTTGAATAGTATACTGTTAATATTTTTCGAAAAGATCAGAAATTTTCCGTAGATCTGTATATTATGATAGTTCTCAAACCTAAAAAGTAAAGTGCATGGCTTCTTTACCGACAATCTGCGGTAGATGTGGACCTGTTCAAGATTGATCAGGACACTGAATTCGCAAGATCCTCACTCTGGGCCGCGTCGGGTAAGATCTTGCCCAGCGGTCTGTTAGGTTTGGGTGCGCCGATCCTGGCCGGTTACTGCACTTTGCACCACGATCCTAACTTTTTGTTCTCTTTTGATTGCAGAGCTATCGGACCAAAGTAGAGAAACATAGGGGGACCAGGACCAGATCATCCTATATCGTGATAGACCCTACCTGGGCTGTAGATTTTGTCATCCACTCACTACAGGAAACCCATGTTGAATTGGAAAGTTAAATTGTTTTTTGAAAATGTAGACCTCTAAGGCAACATGATTTGTGTAAATTTCAATTTGGCCATAGCTTAGTCTTCGACGTGTAGTTCTGTAAGATTAGATCATATTTTTTAGACTTAGATGCGCATCTGTTTTCTATAGACCGTAGACCGTCTGTACAGTCAAAATCGAAATTCTGAAGTCCAGTAAATTATTTTGATAATATCCGCTTACTGATTTAGCCATTTTAAAGTTTACTAGAGGTTTCGGTCTAGGATAAAATTTTGAATGGAAGATGAAAATATGTATTTCTGTTAAAAGATTTTAACCTAGATTTACATTTCTATCATTAAGAAAGAAGAAGAAAAACAAATAGTAACATAAAAGGATAGATGTACCCATTTTATTTCCTACTTTAAAATTCAGTCTGCAGTCTACAAGAAGTTTGATTTTTCTTTTGTTTCTTTTTGTTTTTATTATGCAGGTTGTTCAAGGAAGCGCATCAGTTACAACATGTACTGGGGTTGTTGAGTGTCTAGTAATGGAGTCATTAAGGATCGAAGTATTTTTATCTTTTTTTATTATTATTTAAAATTTTGAATGTTTTTTTTTCCAGAGAGATTTATTGCTAATTTACATAATGGCAAATATTCAAATTCTCAGGAATGCATATATTTCTGAGCTGAACATTGAATGTCAAAGTATGGGTCAAATGGAAAGAGCTAACATATTATTTAAAGGGGATACAAACAGATTTGTAACTTGGGGGGGGGGGGGGTTGTATCAAGGCTATTGAATGGCTATTATTTTAATATCTTGACATTTCACTCTTAGACCATTTATAGATACACCCCCAAATTTTTAATTTTTAAAATCAAAGACTTTGATTACCAATGATTTCCCTTTTATAGGTTTACATGTCAATGTCCATGTACATGTAATAAAAAAAAAAATGAAGTTGGTATGATTAGCCCATTTGAAACATGATAATGAGAAAGTGAATAATCTTGAGCATAATTTGAGATTCTTTTCACACTTCATAAAATACTTAATAAAAACCTTTCAAGTAAGGCACAGTCAATTATCATGTCACCTCAGGCTAATGCAGTAATTCAAATTCTAAATATAACCAATAACTTTTTTAAATCAAATAATTTTACTATTAATTCCAATGTAATTCAGAAAAAGATTTTGAAAAATGTGGCATGAATATATTATGATTTTGGTTAATCAGCTTTAATGCAACTTGTGTTTATAATTGTAAGCATTAGTAGTGCATTCAGATTTAATCATGATATTTTATTTGATCTTCAACCTTGAAGTGATAATCCCTTTTATCAGCTCCTTGAAACTATCCTGAGATAGCTATTTTTCTTTAAACACAAATGGTTCTAAAATCTGTAATTTGTTCCTTTTTTAACATCTGTGCAATCATTGTGCAATTAATCTGGGGCATGGTTCTAGGCAGACGGATCAGGGGCTCGGGAGTTTCAGCCCACTCCCAAATTTTCAAAACTACCAATATTTGGACAAACATCACCTCATATCATTTTGGGCAGTATAAGGTGGTCTCTTTTTACTTTTATATCTTGTATATTCTGATGATAATTTGAAGGGCTGTACAGGCATATTAAAATCCACCTATATCGGATGTCACTAGAAAAATCTAGAATTGTTTGCTTGCAAAATTACCAAAAAAAAAATAGAAATTGGTATTGCCCCCCCCCCCCCTGCCACATGATTTGTTGTCCATGAACCAAATGTTATAATCTGTATATAGCATTTGAAGAGAGCATTACCTTTTATGTTGATAATTGAGTTATTTCAATAAACATCATTTCACACTGAGAAACCTTTCTTGTTGTTTTTCCCCCATAATTTTGTGAAAGATGTGGTGATGATGATGATGCAGGCACAATATGGTATGTGTTCTGAAGTGTGATGGTGGATTGCTGTAAATACAGCTTTATGCAACCTTAATTTAATGGATGATAGACTGATTTTCGTGAGAAAGTGCTAAGTGTTGTGTAGAGATTTCTGTTGATGGACTCATTTTACTCATGTTACTGAAGCCCCGGAGGGGGGGGGGGGGGGATAACAAGGGGATTTTTTTTTGGTTTGTTTTGTTTGTTTGTTGCTGTTGTTGTGTTGTTGTTGTTGTTTTGTTTTCTTTGGGGGCGTGGGGGTGTACATGCACCGACAGCCAGTGCATGGAGGTACAAAGTTAATGGGGAGCACAGTTTTTCTTTGTACTTCAGTTTTACTTGAGCATTGGCAGCGGAATCGCGGGGGGGGGGGGGGGGGGGCTGCATCCCCCTCCACTTTTTTAAGTAGACACATTCATAAAACGTCGGAAAAGGTTTAAAAATTGTTATTAATGAGTGAAATCATATCAGCCCCCCCCCCCTTCAAAAACGCTCCGCGGTCCCTGTTGAGATATGCCAGATCTGCAAGGCACAAGGAAAGGGTTCAATAAAGGGAAATTCAATATCGCAGGAGGGCTAAAATGGAAAAGAGAGAAGTGAGAAAATAAAATAAAAAATTTCAGTGCCGTAATGGCAAGGGGGGGGGGGGGGGGTTAAAAGGAAGACGAAGTCGGTGTTGATTGATATCTAGAGCAAAGGGAGGGTTGGGGCTATACTGAAAATTAATGTTCTGCAAAGGTAGCCCATGATAAACTCATTGTCGCCGGTGGCCAAAATAGAAAAATCTGTTGCGAAGGAGGGGGGGGGGGTGCAAAAAAATATGATGCCAATTAATGCGGGAGGTGGCAATCAAGAGTTAATTCAACTGAATTCTAAATCATCTAATTAAGGGAGACAAAAATTAAATATAGGAACTTAAATATTTAGTTTAAAAGGAAACCGTTTTCCCTTTGTCGTGGCCAGGGCCTTCCCCTCCCATCGTGACCACATAGTGTCTCTTTTATGATTATTAAATATAGGCCCTATTACTAGTATTTGCAAAACTGGATTAAGTCCATGTATTCTTGAAAAACTTTACTTCAACAAAAAGCACTAATTTCTATCAATTGCAGCTTTGTAGTAAACTAATATTGATCTGTTGTCCAAGAGTTTTCTCAATGAGTCTCTGTTCCTTTACAGCTGCCTCCGACCTCCGACCCCCCCTTCTCTTCTTCTTCTTCTTCTTTTTCTTCTTCTTCGTCTTCTTTTTTCTTCTTCTTTTTCATCTTCTTCATCTTCTTTTTCTTCTTCATCTTTTTCTTCTTCATCTTCGTTTTTTTTCTTCTTCTGCATCTTCTATTTTTTCTTCTCCTTCTTCTTCTTTTTCTTCTTCTTGTTCTTCTTGTTCTTCTTATTCTTCATCTTCTGCTCATTTTGGCTGCACAAGTACAGTACAAGCCTTTTACAGTCCAATTTTATGTTCATTAGTTATAAAAGGTCATGAATATTCATTTGTATGACCTCAATACTTTTGCGCGCTGCGCAGTGGCCAAAATCTGATTTTCGCTGGTACACTGAAAAAATTGCGGTTTCATAGGCTAATACATGAAAGGTGGGAGCAGTGTGCACTTTTGACCCGCCGGAAATTTCCCCAGGGAAATTCGGATGCAGAAACAGAGTTGAGCCCCCTGCAGCTCAGACAGCTGGAACAAAAACGAGTACATGGACCCCCCTTTTAAAACTTTCTCCTCCTTCAGTATACTCTCCTCTACAAATCTGGAAAAATTGACGAATCTGGCATGGATTTTGAATGTACATGAGATTTATTTCGAACCCATCCCATTCCTAGAGTGTTTGACTTCTTCCGCCATCTGAGGGCGCTGGTATCACAAAAGCAGGTGCATGGACCCAACTTTTTAAAACTTTCTCCTCCTTCAGTATACTTTCCTCTACAAATCTAGAAAAATTGACGAATCTGGCATGGATTTTGGATGTACAGTAGAGTTATTTCGAACCCATCCCATACCTACACAGGTTCCCAGCCAGTTTTTGCGAGTTTTTTTTTTTTAAACTTCTTCCGCCACCTGAGGGCGTTGTTAGCACAAAAACGAGTTCATGGACCCCCCCCCCCCTCCCCTTTTCAAACTTTCTCCTCCTTCAGTATACTTTTCTCTACAAATATTGAAAGTTTGATGATAATGACATCGATTTTGACAGAATAATGGGGATTTGTATATGACACTTCTGAGGCCTATCAGCGGCCAAAATCCTGCAATGACGTCATTCTACCTGACATCCAATCATGACAAACTTCAGTGTCCCATAGAAAAAAAAAGTAAGCACATGGACCTATAATTTTCTATGCGTTTTGGGGCTTCTCATGGACCAAAGTAACTGCATGTAAAAATGGTGAAAATGATTTGACTTTAACTGTGGAACGTTCTTAAAGGGCCCCTGCCATCAAAATGCAAGTTGATACCTGTTTGTGTGCAGTCCTACATACATCTCATATTTCGATATTTAAACTTCTAAATGTGTTTCATAGATTTTTAAATATTTTTTGAAATAATTTTCTACAACTTGCTAAGCCCCGTCCACTTAAAAAATCCTCCAGACCACTTTCCCCCTGTGACATCATTTGTCAATCATCAGTGAGCTAATAGCGATTTTGCAAGTGAAATTGGTATTTAACTTTGTCAAAGCTGACACCTGTTACAATACGACATACAATAACAACATAGGAGTTGTTATGTCAGACATGCTGTAGCATCAGCAGGAAAACAAAGGCAATAAGGAGGTATTGTATGAAAGCATGCAATTCTATTATGAGTGTGTGCTGAGCTGGGGGATCACTGTCTATTGTATTGTAGAATAGTGGAATGTAACTTCATTGCCTTTGTTTTCCTGCTGATGCTACAGCATGTCTGACATAGCATCTCCTATGTTGGTAATATTGTATGTTGTATTATAACAGGTGTCAGCTACGACAAAGTTAAATACCACTTTCACTTGCAAAATCGCTATTAGCTCACTGATGATTGACAGATGATGTCACAGGGGGAAAGTGGTTTGGAGGATTTTTTTAAGTGGGCGGGGCTAAGCAGGTTGTAGAATATTATTTCAAAAAATATTTAGAAATATATGAAACATATTTAGAAGTTTAAATATCAAAATATGAGATGTACATAGGACTGCACACCAACAGGTATCAACTTGCATTTTGATGGCAGGGGCCCTTTAAACCGTCCAAAAAATTGTATTTCGAATGCATTTACTTTGCGGATCGGGGGGCATAATCCTTATTGGTTAAAACGTTTCATTATTTTCTCCTCTCCCCTCTCTTTTGCGTTTTTTGTACTCCTTCAAGTGCCGCCAGGGGCACGTGCCCCCTGCTCCCCGTACATACGCCACTTCCCCTTAATCTCCACCCTCCGCCCCCCCCCCCGATCGACATGCCCTGTGATGGGCGGTCCGCGACGATCCTACTCAAGACAATGTAGCCGAAGACAGTGAAAGTTGAAGAAATATATGAAGGCGGTACGATTAGTTAAGTTTTAGGATTCTTTCCCGTCCTTCACACGCTGCATTCTTGTAACCATTTCTCAACTCTTTCCTTGTCACTCTCTCCCTGCCTACCCTGGTCTTTCTCTCCGCCCCCCCCCCCCTCTCTCTCTCTCTCTCTCTCTCTCTCTTGAAATTGTGTACATTATGAATGAAATAAAGAAAGTCAAAACGAACTGTTCCCATCAACACTTTAATTCATCTTTAGAATAAAATGTCTTACAGTGAGTGCCCACAACCACCGGCCATGAAAATACTACTCCAGCTTTTATATTCTGTGTGAATGATTTAGTAAAAACTACTGTGATATAGGAATGACACGACCTCTGGGGCCCGTTGCACAAAACTTGCGTTTGAACGCAACTCAGGAAAATCAAACGCAACTTTATTTTCAGCCAATCAGAAGTGCGCATTCAGGACTTGCGTTTGATTTTGAGAGTTGCGTTTTAAACGCAACTCTTTGTGCAACGGGCACCTGGTATTATTTCTGTCTTTGAAAGTGCCAAAAAGCTCTTTCATTTTTATCGGCATCACCGCCAAGTTACGTCTAACGTTCACCATCCTCATTATCATCACCACAGCTGCAATTAATCATCACAGTTATCATCATCCATTTCAATATTAAAGACAAGGTTGAGTTCTGGTCAATGTTGTGAAAAATTAGTGAGCTTTCACATTTTTTTAATGTCAGTTTGGAAGAATATCATATCAAAAATGTCCGCTTAAAAGGATTCCTCTTCAAATGCCCTCATATTCGAAATATGAAGAGAAATAGCTGAAGTGTTTTGGCCAAACGCTCATGCACATAATATTGTGTCATTTATTTGTAATTATATTGATACCCGTCAATAAACAAATCACTACAATGGAAGAAAATAAATGTTAATTTGATTTTTCAACAGTGTGATCATTATTATGAACACATAAATGTAAAAAGTACTACATGTAGATAAAGCTGAGTTCTGGTCATGTGTTTACACTGTAAACTGTGAAAGAAACTATCATGAAGCATTTGGGAAAGGTTGATTATGTAGTACAGCTGAATTAGTGTATACTCTGATTTTGAAATCATCAGAATAAAGGAATTTCACTCTTGTCAAAAGGGCAATCCAACCTTTGTAAAAAAAAAAAAAAAAAAAAAAAAAAAAAAAAGCTGATTTGAGTGAAAGGAGAAAAATAAGAGAATAGGATGGTGCAAATTCGAAAGAAATCGGACAAAGAATAAGAAAGTTATGAATGTTTGAAAAATGAGATAACTACATCTATGCAAATCTCAAACTGGCGATTTGGTGAGTCTATTGTATTCATTGTCAACTCTCCCATTATTTTGTCGTACACCAAAATATCATTAAATTCCGGTTTTCTCCTGAACGTCTTTTCCCGCGGGGCAGTACTCAAAATATTGGAGATAGCAAATTGTTATAGGTCCTCCAAAAATTAAAAGATCCTACTGACTTATACATTTTGAAAAATGGACATTTTATTGTATTGGAGTGAATGGGAAAGTTGACCCCCGCTACATCACAGTGACCGTACCTATACGGTCAATTCGAAAGTCCCATATGAATAGAGATTATATATACAACTTTTAAAAAATCATAACTTCTTATTGCTTGTCCGATTTCGTTCAAGCTTTCACCACTCTTCTTTGATTTTTCTCCTTTCACACAAATCAAATTATTTCAAAAGTTGGATTGCCCTGACATTTCAAGATTTCAAGATTTCAGGGTTTTCAATTCACTGTTTCAATCATATTAACATAATACTGTAGTGCATAACATAAAATGAATACAATAACAACAATATATAACATATATATATATATATATGATGTTTTTCCATAGATATGGACACATAATCAAATATCAATAAGTAAAAACTATAACGTACAGATATTGACCTATTAAGTGATGTTGAAAACAGTTGGACATGTTTAAAAGCAAAGCTTGTATATTACATGTCCAGAAACTTATATAACTTAGTCACGATTGGGTCTCGTTCAATAATATTAAATTCATAAAGCATCATTACGAGAAGCGAATTATTGATAAGAGAGAATTGATAAGTGAGTTGAGGTAGAAGGACTATTGCCTCAACCCATAAGAAAAACTAAGTGTGAAAGTAAAATGGAAGTGCAAAGACGGTTCGGGAACAAAAGAGAATGAAGAGATTAAGGAGGGTGGAGAAAGGAGGAAAATGAAAGATAATGAGTGTGTCTGTGTGTGAGAAGAAGGAAGAGAGAAGGCAGGAAAATGAAGGGGTGAAAAGGGAGTAAAACAGAGAGGAGAGAAGGAGATGGAGAGAGAGAGATAGAGAGAAGAGAGAGAGAGAGAGAGAGAGAGAGAGAGAGAGAGGGAGTTAGAGGTGGGTCTTGCTCGCTCAGTTTGAATTCATTGCATATAGTCGGAGGAGATGTTTTTTCAACAGCTTTTGAAACAGTTTAGACTTTGGGAGTTGATTATATCGCTGCTAAATGAGTTCCGGTATTTCGGGCCGTATAGAAAGAGACGGTTTTGTGTGCAAAAAGAGTGCGGGTGCGGGGAAGGTGGAAACGGTTGGATGTCTTGTTGGGTATGTATGTATGTATGTATGGAACTGTTTCTTGTGAACATGTTAATGAACATGCACTGACCGCTGAAAATTAGGGGACTTCACACACATCTGGCATAAAAGTTTGTTGCTTTTCTCCAAAAACTTTTCAGCTATTTCTTGTAATATTTCGAAAATATGAGGGCATTTGAAGAGCAGTCCTTTTCAGAGGACATTTTTTTTTCTTTTCTTCCAAACTGACATGAAAACAGTGAAAAAAAACTCACAAATCATTTTTCACCTTTACCAGAACGTTCAACTCAAACTGAAAGTCGCAAAATTAAACTACCTATCTCCATGAGAGAAAAGACAAAATGGTTGATATTAAGCTCAGACTTTTTTTTCTTTTACTATAATTTTTTTTACCTGTGTGAAAATGGTCTTCAATGTAAAGTTTCAAACTACAAAACGTAGAAAATTCTGGCTCGGTCGATACGCGACCTCGCAAAATAGAATATTTAATTCAATTGATAAGTGCGACATTTTCATGGTATTACAGCAAAGTGCAAAGTCTCTTATTTGTTAGAGGGTCGGGGATGTATCCCCCCACCCCTCAAAGGACTGATATCTGAGTTTAGTATGTATTGCGTTCCTGACGCTTTAAAAGATATTTCAATATTTACTAGCTAAGCCCTTCAAATTTGTTGGCTCATTACGCCACTGATCAGAATAATAAAAATCCACTGAAAATCAGAAATATTGAAAACAAATGCATAACGATTTTGGTAAACAGAAACATTAATACATAAAACCTTGATCGAAGCCTTACCAAGGGATAAACAAGTTCTAAATGTACTTGAAGTATGAGAGTATTTCAAGAAAATTGTTACGTTTTTATATGACCTATAAGTTCTTCCAAATTCAAATTCAAATTCAAATTCAAATTCATGTTTATTTCATTTCCAACAGAAACTTGGCTTTACAGATATTATAACATAAAATATGAAAATCATATGTACAAATTCATTTTTTCTTAATAAGTGTACAAGTACACTGAACATATAAATAAATTATTATAATGAATTATTAAAAGAAATTCATAATTTCTGAGGAAATGTGGGGGATCCACTAAAAAGCCGTACTTGTAATTTGTGGATCCCCCAGGGAAAATAGTATTGTTTCAAATTGTGCCTACGAAGACTTGGAAAACACAAAACAGTATTACAGAACAACAAACAAACACGAAACGACAAGGAAAAGGAAAAGAGATTTTAAAAAAAGGAAAAAGGAAAAAGGAAAAAAAAAAAGGGGGGGGGGGGGAGCAGGACAAATCTTGACCGAAAAAGGAGGTAGTTATATGGTGATTCTGGCAAGTTAAGATCATAAGACCAAATATATATTCAATTAAATGAGCAGATGATGAAGACCTAAAGGAAAAAATAAAAAATAAAAAAAATAAGAGAGATATCAGCTGTTATCAGGTAATTATTGTATATTACTATAAGATTTGAGCAAAAATAATTTTAGTTTTTTCTTTAAAAAATTTAGGGATGGACTATTTTTAATATCTTCACTTAAAAAATTCCAAAATCTAGGACCATCATATATAAATGTCTTCTTCGCTAATAAAGTTCTAAAGAGTGGTAGGTGAAACTCGTTAGACCGTCTAGTTGGGTAATCATGAAATGACCCATTTGGGGGGAACATGGCATCAAATATGTGTGGAAGTGTCTTTCTACTGTAGTTATACATAAATTGTCCCAAATGAAATAGATACAGGTCATTTATTTTTAATAGTCTGCTATCAACAAATAACGGGTCTGTGTGTGAGAGTATAGCAGAATTGCAGATGATACGGAGGGACTTCTTTTGTAATAAAAGTAGTCTATCTAATAGAGTTTGCTGGGTATTGCCCCAAGCAAGTATCCCATAATTCAGATAAGGTAAAATTAAAGATGAATAAAGCATTAATAGGGATGGTGTCGGAAAATGAAATTTAAGTTTGTTTATTATGCCAATATTCCGTGAAATAATCTTACATGTATTATCTATATGGTACTTCCACGAAAGTTTATTGTCGACAGTTATGCCTAAAAATTTAATAAATGAAACAACTTCTAAAGGGGTATCGTCAAACACAATATCCATGGGCAATGTGTCTATAGAATTACTAAATAACATATATTTGGTTTTTTGGAGGTTGAGGGATAGTTTATTGGCTCTTATCCACTGGGTGACTTTTTCAAGCTCAGAGTTTACAACATTGACCAAAGTATTTGGATTCTTATGGGAATAAAATGGATTAGAATCGTCTGCAAACAGTATAAACGAAAGGACGATTCTAGGACAACTACCCCCTAGACAACTACCCCCGGACAACTACCCCCAGAAAACCACCCCCTGGACGACTACCCCCCTAGGACATCTACCCCCAGGACAACTACCCCCCAGGACAACTACCCCCCAGGACAATTACCCCCCAGGATAATTACCCCCCAGGACAACTACCCCCCAGGACAACTACCCCCCCCCCAGGACAATTACCCCCAGGACAATTTTTCCGGGGGTAGCTGTCCAGGGGTAGTTGTTCGGGGGGTAGTTGTCTGGGGGGTAATTTTCCTGGGGGTAGTTGTCCTGGGGGGTAATTGTCCTTGGGGGTAGTTGTCCTAGGGGGTAGTTGTCCTGGGGGGTAGTTGTCCTAGGGGGGTAGTCGTCCAGGGGGTGGTTTTCCGGGGAGTAGTTGTCCGGGATGTAATTGTCCAGTGGGGTAGTTGTCCGGATACTCGAAAGGACATCGGATGATTTACAAAAGTCATTTATATGAATAATAAACAGTAAGGGGCCCAACAAACTGCCCTGGGGGACTCCACAATTTATGTTTTGCATATTGGATGTATGATCATTCAAAAATACGTATTGTCGTCTATTGGATAAGTAGCTCCTGAACCACTCCAAGGCCTTCCCACGCACCCCATAATGAGAAAGTTTAAATAATAAAATGTCGTGATTGATGGTGTCGAAGGCCTTGGAGAAGTCCAGGAAGATACCAGCCAGATGAGAACATTTGTCTAAAGCATGCGCCACTTTGTCAACAAAATCTAAAAGGGCATGTTCTGTATTATGTTTTTCTCTAAATCCAAACTGAAAGTTGGAAAAAATTTGATGAGTTTTTAAAAAGTTAACAGTTCTACAATAAACAGCCTTTTCTAGAATTTTCGACAAGGAGGATAATAAAGAAATAGGCCGGTAATTACTAACATTCAACTTATCACCTTTTTTGTACGGGGGTATGACCTTTGCAATTTTCATGTTATCTGGGACTTGTCCATTAAGTAACGATATATTAAGAACATGTACTAAGGGATTAACAATTGAAGATATTACAACTTTTAAAATGAAATTATTAATATCATCGTAGCCGGGACTCTTTTTGTTGTTCAAACTAGATACAATATCAATGATACCTTCTTTTACTATAGGAGTGAAGAAAATAGAATTGGGATTAGGTGTGCCCAGGTATTCAGAAAAATGTTTGTCTGAAGGAGGAATACCTTCAGCTAAGTTTACTCCTATAGAAGAAAAATAGTTGTTGAAAGTATTGGCTACATTTTCAGGGTCTACGACAATGTCATCATTATACCTAATTTTAGTTATATCTGATTTGTTATTGGATAAGTTCATTGCTTGTTTTAAAGTATTTTGAATATCGTTCTTATATAAAGTTAACTGGTTCGTAAAGTATCTTTTCTTTGCTAATCGTATTGTTTTAGTTAAAGTATTTTTATATCTGGTGTATCTAGCCTTCGCTTGTTCAGTACCTTTCATTTTAAATTTATAGTATAAGTTGTTTTTTTCTGTTAATAAAACGTAAAAGTGATTTAGAAATCCATGGAAGTCTCGGTGATTTTTTTGTAGGTAGTCCGTTTGTCTTTAACTTTAGGAATGTGAATATCTAATTGATTATGAAATATGTTAAGGAAATTATTAAAAGATAAATTTACGTCATTAGTATTGTAAACACACGACCAGTCAGCAGAGTCTAAAGAAGCGCCAAGACTGGCAATGTTTTCATTGGTAGGTCTCCGTCTTGATGGTCTGTGATGATTGTTTGATGAGTGCTTAAGGGTAAAATGTGACATAATTGGATAATGGTCCGTTATATCGGATAGAATTACAGAAGAGTCCGGGGTAGGAAGAATATTGCAAAATATATTATCAATAAGGGTGGCGGAATGATTTGCCATGCGAGTAGGTTTCGAAATCAAAGGCAAGAATGAGGCAGTCAAAAATATTTCAAGAAATTCATGAGATATATTGTTGTTTTTATGTTTCAATATATCAATATTGAAATCTCCCATTATGAAAACGTCTTTGTTTACAAAAAGTGGATTTTTTAGTAAATCTGTAAGGTACACTAGGAAATCATTTGAGTTAGAGCTTGGAGGTCTATACATAATGCCTATGATTATATTTTTAGTATCCGGAACATTAATTTCGATAAAAAGAGACTCTACTATTTCGTTCATTGTATTAATTTCATTAATAATTGTATAGTCATACTTGTGTGACACGAAAAATGAAACACCTCCGCCGGGTCTGTTTTTTCTATTATTGACAAGAAGATCATAACCATCTAATGCAAATGGTAGGTTGGATTCGCTGGATAACCAAGTTTCTGTAAGTCCTATTATGGAAAACGACTGTTTGGATGGATTATCTAATAACAATTGAAATTCTTCGAAGTGTTTATTTAAGCTTCTAATGTTTAAGTGTAATAGAGAAAATGTGTCATTTCCAAATTGTTTGGTGAGGTTTTTAAATTGAGACTCTGTTACATAGTCAGATGAAGGGCTCTGAATTTGGTCATGATCAGGGTGAAAGTTGAAAATTTCTGTTGATGAATTTATATTGTTAGCTACAAAATGGTTATAAGCTACATCAGTTGAAGAATAATCATTCAAGTGATTTGTTGACGAAGGGTTTAATAAATCAAAAAGGTCATCATCATTTAAAGAGTGGAATGGCACATCTGCTAAGTTGGCCATAGAAGAACAGTAAAAATCTCAAAATGATATTGCATTTTCGGCTTTGGGTTTATAGCAGTAAGCAAGCAATTGGGCGATAGTACAGTCCTGCAAGGAAACACACAAACGACAGTTTTACATGTGAACAAGTACACATACAAAAATACGTGAATACAGAGAACTGAACAATGACACAGTACAACAGAGAAGGGATTGCAAGAAGGACTTGACACAAAGAAAGAAAGAGAAAGTACAAGTATGGACAAGTAGAGACAGCATAACACAGAAGTCTTCGTAGGCAGAGCGAACGAACGAGTTAATGAACAATAACAATAGTGGAACATCTCTGTTTGTTCCTGGCGAGACGCCCAATACATATAGTAGTACATAATATTATAGGAAATACACTCAAGATGCACTCACTGTAAAAAAACAAAAATATATATATACATACATGTGTGTGTTGAATGTAAAAAAGCTAATGGAAAGCATGATATTACTTGTATTTTGAATCATAAAAAATATTATTCAGTATGTCCAAAGACATGTACATGTAATAAAAAGAAATAGCTAGAAAATTATTTTTAAAGCTCATAGACAGTCTCGGTAGCGAAAATCATACTGGCAAGAAACTTATCTAACATAGTCACATACTATTCTCCTTTTATCATAAGGCACATGTAAGAGATTATTTAACATTCCATTCACGATTTCGAACAAATTTTAGTGTAAATATCTGTAAGAAACGCTTGGTAACGGCTTTTCACTGCCTCACGCTAAGACCATATCCACCCGAAGGTTCCCCACACAATAAACCCAGCGCTTCGCACTATGTGTAGCGTATTCTATAACACACAGCAATCCTCGTGTGAGTAATGTGTGTGGCCGTTGTTCGAATTTACATCCCCTCTTTTGGGGGCCAGGGATTTTTATTCTTTTCACCTCTAATTCGACAAATATTTCACTTGAGGAGGAAAAAACTTCACAGCATCTTAGTTATGTTAGTACCCTGCTATTTATTAAGTAAAATCAAAGAAATCTCAAGAAAAGTTTTTGAGGGCTTCCCAAAACTATCTAATACCTTTAAACTTTTACCAGCCACAATCCCTCTAGATTTCATTTTACATAAGTCCCTTGAATATTTGCCTCTATGTATACAGATTTGGATTTCTATCAAGCACGATCAAGATACAAAGAAAAAAGCGATAGGTGAAGTTGTAGCCATGTCCTACAACTTAGTTCTATAGGAGGAAAGGGAGGAAATGAAATCGCCACTATAGACGGGTGGCCACCATTCAAACGGAACCATATGTCCATTCTTAGAACCACTATGATTTCATTCTACCCCACTGGTAATTTGCAAATGAAATACAGGACAGGATTACCGCCATGAATTTCTTGTTCACACGGCCCGTCACGCCATTGTCCGTTTTCACCGGTGCGGGATCGGATTACACCGCAGTCTTCTTCATGGCTAGGGGTGTCAGCTGGTTGACCGGGTGCCCACGAGTTGAAGTCTACGGGAGACCCGTCAGACCACTGGAAGTCGCCTTCAGAAGAAATGTCGTTAAAGCCGAGCCAAAGGCCTGAATACGTACCCTATGATACAGGGGCAAAGATGTAAGAAGCATTAGCTTATTTGAAGAAGGGACAGTTTTTCCCCTCCCCCCGATAGAGGGAGGGGGGGGGGGGATAATAATGGACTTTTCAGTTTAGTGAGGATATCATTACAAGGTAAAATATCAGTAAATTGCTGTTAAAACCTCATAGACATATTATGGAAATTTTCTAAAATGTTACCTGATCGGCTGCAATGTAACCTCGAAAAACGGTTATGTTAAGAATAGGTCACTGAAGTAAAAATAGAGAGAAAGGGAAATTGGAGTTATAAATCTAAAGGGTAAGTCCATCCTGGTATTTAGTTGATATAAATAAAAGCAGAGAAATGAGAGAAACCGAGTCGTAAAAGTTTCAGCAAAATCCGATAAGAAATAAGAAAGTTATGAACTTATGAAGTTGTAATCAATCAAACACAAATTGGCAACTCCGTGAAGTATCTTGCGAGCTCCTCTCCCATTCAGAACAGAAAAAGATGATAAAGTTTCATTTTCTTAGTTTCTGATGAAGGAACAGATTTGTTTCATGCAGGTTTTGTGTAAAACCATATGAGCCATGAATATATCTAAGGTGCATGTATGTTTGAATATTTTCTTTAGAGAAAATGGAAATTAGTGATTTTTGGGGGTACAGGGCAAATGGGAGAGGAGCTCGCAAGATACGTCACGGAGTTGCCAATTTGTATTTGATTGATTACAACTTCAACAATTCATAACTTTCTTATTTCTTATCGTATTTAGCTCAAACTTTCACTGATCTGTTTCTTATAATCAGGTAGACTTTCCCTTGGTACATTGGTACATACCAATAGAGATAAAAATGAACCTCTTTGCGTTGAACTCAATCTGAAATATCCTGAAACAAATAAAATTGGCTTAACTCGCTCCCAATTCCCTATAAATTCACTGAATATCGCTGTTACTCACGCCACTACAATATTGTGAAAATAATATCATATCAAAATCATGATTTCCTTAGTCCTAACCCATACTACGCTCCACAAAATTTAGAGCCTAGAAAAGTGTTTTTCTTGCGTAAATACCTGGGGAGCGTTTCATGAAAGGAAGTTGTCGGATATTTCATCCGACAACTGTTATAAGCTACTGAAATCCTTGCATCTGATTGGCTGAGAGCAAATTTGGCGGATAAAATATCTGACAAGTCCTTTCATGAAACACCCCCCAGGATCACCATTGGTTCGGAGGTTAAAAACATATCATGTGAAGAGATGGAGAAAATGAGAGAGAGAGAAATGGAGAGAGAGAGGGAAATGGAGAGAGGGGGGGGGGGGGGAGGGGGAGAGAGAGAGAGAGAGAGAGAGAATGAAAGAACGAGGGAAAGAGTCAGATAGATAGGGGTGCATGCCATGGTTAACAAAGCTATGAAATGACTTGTGTGCTGCAACGTCAAATTTCTTGGGAGGGACGTTTGGGGAAAAACTCATTTTGAACTATTAACATTTAAAGCCAGTAAATTAAATCGGCTATCGCAGGTTCTTGGTGTCCTCTGCAAATACTCAGCGATTCTTTCTACAGTCATAAGCACATTTTCACACATCTCACCCAATATTTCTGTCAAATACACTCTAGGAGAGAACAATATCGTCAGTATCCGATAACAAGTCTACATTAACACTATAATTACAACGGAGGTGAACAGAGAGAAAAGTTAAAAGATATTTACGTCTTTCTTTCGTGAATTTTCGAAGAGAGAATTCACGAAGTTCTGCTCTGCTTGAGAATAGAGAGCTTACGAAACAGGACGGGAGAGCGAACAGAACGTTCACTCGAGCGGAAAATCGATCTGCGCATGCGCCAATGCGAAACTCTCTCCGTCCCGTTCATTTTCAGGACGGTATTCAGGCGAAATAACGTCCGGTCTGCTAACAGGACGGATCTATGCAATAGACCAGTTCGGAGTTAGCTTGGGTACAAATGACCCCCCAAAATCCACATATCTTTTGCACATAGAGACATCCCACTTTGTGCCTTTTAGAATAGTCACTGCCCAAAAGGGTGAAGGTGATTCATGAATACCTTTTGTCAGCCCACTGTAGAAGAATACTTCCAGCTGTGTATCAAAGAATGTCCCTCTGATAAATACATAAATAATGATTACATGACTATCATGAGCATGTATCCAGTATCCGTCTCAGTGGGTTTTACAATTTGGGTACAAATGACCTTTATCTGCTGTCACCCTGACCCTGATTTCCTCTTACCAGGGAGAGTCTAATAGCATTTCTTTTATTATGCCTTGCTCTTTTGTATGCCTTTGTTATAAATGCTTTAGCCAGGTGCAAGAAAGTTTAGGTTTTTACTGTATTGTAAGGAGCTTGCGCGGTTAGGGTTGCTGCATTGTAAGGAGCTCTGCTTCGAATTAATTAGACTATTAAGGTGTTTTTCTGTTGCTAGGTTTTTGGGGAAAGATAGGAGGTAATTGGATGAAATTCTAGGTGTGTCAGGTCATGAGTCGTAGTGAGAGCTGTTTGAAGGAAAAATCAGTGCAGATCTCATGTAACTGTTGTGAGGAGAGGTTGAGCTCATCTTCCTCGTGTATGAGAGGCTGTCGTGTTGTGATGTGATTGGGTGTGATTTGAGGCCTATATAGATTCTTCCCATCGGCAAGCATTTCTGGCTAGCAACATTTAGGAACTTTTCCCTGGCTGCTCACACCGCACACCAACAGCACAACACCAAGAACCAGACCAGACAGATATCCGTAAGTTGAATTATTTACTAATTAAAATATTTTGTAGAAGTAAGGACTTGCGTATATGATTGTGTAGAATTATGAGTTTCTGTTTTCTTTCGTATTGTATGATATGTAATAAGAAGGCACAGATTTACATTACGTGTATTTTATATATAGAATAATTCCAGTAAAAAAAAAAAATAATAATAATTTTGTTTCTTTTAATTGCATGTTGACATTTTAAAAAGATGTCTTTCTTTTGTATGCTAAAATCAACTTGAAAATCAATGAAGCTCAATTTCTTGTGCATGAAGGTATTAATTGTCGGGCAAACAGGTTACATGTGGAATTTTGAAGTGTATAATGTGTTTAAAAGTAGTAAAGACAATCCATTCATAGTGTCAGGGAGTATTTGTTAGAATCCGTTTTGGTATAATCTTTCTATATACAGTCGCATTTTTCGTCCATCGCTTAGCTGGGCTAAGCTCGTCAACTCTTGGCAAGGACGCCGGCCTTGTGCCTTTATCGTCACTTTTCACTCTGAGCTGTATTCAACTACGTTCGTCTCAGATGTCGCTTTCGAATTCGACATCCGGATCGTCTTCGATGACATAAAAAAAAACACCAGGCCTAGTCCTCTGTGTTCTTCATCGCGACTGCTCTCCAAGCAAGGTCGTGACCCCCAATGAACTTGGATTTTCGTTCATGCGTTTTGCATGAATCGGTCGAGTTGGGTTCTACAACTTGCCAGCATTCCTCATCAAAAGTAGGACACAAAACTTTTGACGATATACCTTAGAGAATGGTTTATTTACCCAGTAAAGATATATTTAAAAAAAACTTTCTTTGACTTATGAAGGTTTTATTATTGCATACAAAATTACAATTAATTTGATATCATAGTGAACAGTTAACTTGTGTGAAATTGGATACTATTTTGTCCTTTCAACTGTAAAACATTTTGAGTTTATAATTTGGAAAAGACAAGAAAATAATAAAGCATCAAGTTGATATAAGTGTAATTCCATACAAGTTTTATTCTTGACCTATTTCGCAGTATTTTGTATTTAATTATTGTAGTGTATTTTCATAATAATCACATTCACTTGATATTTTGTACAATAATTCCTTGGTAGTAAAATACCTTACAAATTTGGCAACAAACAAGTGACATCTGCTCATGCTCAGATTGTATCTACGAACTGGCTTATTGTGTACACTGGATGTAAACAAGACGCACGTGTATGACAGCTGACAGCAACTTATGTTGATAGGCACGATCACCAAATCCAAGAAAAGAATTGTTATATTTAACCCTTTCAGGACAGGAATTATTTAAGGGTTAAATTGATCACATTTTGTTCTTCAAATTGGCAACAGTAATATTTTCTTTTAGTGGTACATAGTTCAAATAACTTGTATTGTCTTGGAAAAAAATATACATGGTTAGGAATTAGCCGTAAAGTTTTAAAAATTGCCAATTTGGATGAAAAAACAATGATTTTGAACCTCTCAATGTGTTGCCAATTTAAGGATCTCAAAGTTTATTCTCGTTTTTAAAATTCCTGGCATCAAACGCAATATGGTCATGCAATAAAAATGGACATAGTGTGTGTAGAAAATTTTGCTCTTTCTGCTCATGCATCTGGTATATTTTTTAGAGCTCTGAATCGAAAGTTATAGAGCCAAACCACACAATGTGGTCAATTGTCTTGAAAGGGTTAACTGTTAGAAGTTCCAGTTAGTTGTGAAATATGGCTACCAGCACAAGTACTTGCTCGATGAGTGAATTTGCAGATTTAACTTTGTGTCTTTTCCAAATGAATTGTTTCTAAGTCCAACAAGTTAATCAAACTTGAATAGGCCTACTACTTTACTAGTTCAAGTCACAGTTCAATACATGATGGTGGGCTTTATGACTGTGTCCGTGCACCCAACATTTCACTTTAGTCTTTACATTGACAAGCTTTATGTTTGGTGTTCCCCTAATGGCTTACTTCATTTTAATCTTCATGTTCTGGAGGGTAATTGTGCCGAAAATCTCATCAAATTCTAATGCTATTTTCACAAGAAAAGGCGATGTTTACATGGTGTCAATTTGACATTGCAAAGAAAATGTCTGCGCACTCATTTACACGCAGTTTGGGTTTGTTTGTATGAAAGGTGACATTTTCAAGGCCTAGATGTTATGTAAAGTAGACCTTTCTCATCAGTTTTTCATAATTTTTGCACATGCATATCACTATAAATGATATTAAGATTATGTGTAGAGAGTATGCTTCCCTTTTTGACGTTTGGATTTGTGCAGTTGTGCGTATATGGGCAGACATGGGGCACCAATCAATACTGAGGCGTATACTGTTAACGGCGGGGGTCGCGCTCGCGTCGCCGTCCATTTCGCATCGTAACTAAAGTTAAGAACAGGACGGGAACGGTGTGCGAGGACGGTCACGGTCGGTCGATTCCCCCGTCGCACTGCCCCTCCGTCCCGTTTCGTAAGCACTCTAATGAATAGAAACGAGATGACCCAAACTGTCTCTGACTGCTTGTCCATCGCCAAGAGAGGGCACTGTGTAACTCTGGCAAAACATCTCAGCCTCGTTCCATCACTTGTTGTAGCTGAAGAACCTTTTGTTAAAGTGGACAAATGGAACCACATCATAATACAATTTAGTGGGGTTTTTTGTCCCCGCCGAACGAAGTTCGCGAGGGGACTATGAAACGGGCTCCGTTCGTGTGTGCGTGTGTGTGTGTGTGTGTGTGTCCGTCCGTCCGACCGTCTGTCCGTGTGTGCTCAAATGTTAGGAAATGCTACTTCTCCGTCATTTCTTGGCCGATTTTGATTCCGATTGTTTTATCTGATAGGGCTGGGTGGGGGCTTCCAAACTTCTACACAGAATTTTGAAATTCATTATTCATGCAAATTTATGCAAATTTATTCAAAATGGCTGAAGGTTCATAATGTTTTCATGTTTTATATTTCAGTTGTATACATGCATTGTTGGTATTCTCTTCTTTTGCATGCAGTAACATTATTATTTTATTCACTAAAGTTTTTCACTGAAGTTTTAAGGTTCAGGCTAGTTAATTTCCACAGATCTGCACTTCCGGCGGGGACATTTATTACGCATTGCGTAATTTACTCATTCACTTGTTTTTTTTGACAATCAAATTATCTAACCCTGCCAATAAGCCCTCTGTCCCTCTTTCGATATAGCAAACTAGAAAAAAGTCTCTCAAACTAACAATGCAACTCTTGAAATCAAACGCCAAGACAGATGACAGATGAGGTAGTGCACAGCACAGTAAAGTACAGAGTGTAGATGTACATGGCATTGTAACGTGAACGAGTTGGCAGGTACATAACATGAGGGTTAACAAATTAAAAGTAAATGGAATTGAAGACTGGTATGAGAAGTAGGACATACATGCAATGAAGTAAAATAGAGAATGGAGGAAAACAAGAATTATTTCAAAAATAAACGAACGCTAACATTTTCATGATTAAACACAGAGTAGAAGTTGTCACTTCACTGTGATTTATATGCACGCAAAATTAACAGATGGTTTAGGATTACATGAAATACGTCATAATACCCTTGACAGTTTATGGGGTAGTTTAATAAGTGCTTATTCACAAGGAAATATAACACTTACAATTCAAAAAAAAAAACAGCAAAAAACATCAACAACAACAAAACAAACAAACAAAAAACCTTCGCAACACATTATGCATTATGATGAAGAACAATTCATTTCCTTTCCTCTTATTAGAAGAGCCAGTTTCTCACAAAATTAATATAAAAGTTATTTTATCATCATCCTTATAAGTCCACTGATTTACGGACCCTACAGTGTCAACCTCTTCATCCCTTAAAAATATCATAGCAATTTCTTTAACAAAATGAGGAAACAAAAATGTCATTTCGAAATCAATCTCTGTTTTTTTGTTTCTGGGTGATTTCGTGAAGCGTGACTTTACATAAGAACTGAATATAGTCTTGCCCCCCCCCCCCCCCTCCTTCGCATGTAATTTCCGTTGATGTATCGACATTTCGTGGTTTCAGTGGTTGAAAAAAAAGTTAAGATACATACGTCATCATACCCTTAACTGTGCATACATTAGTGCTATATACTTTGACAAGTAGAAATTCACAAAGAAATATAACACTCGCATTAACACTAGAAAAAAATTCCTTTCTTCTGTTAGAAAACAAAACTCAGGCTCTCAAGATCTCAGATATTAAAGTTATTATCACCATCATTATAGTTACTATAAACGTATAACGTTTTTAAGAGTTGACATTATTTCAACTGTAATCACAGTTCTGATGCGATAATAATAATAATAATAACAGTGGGTTCTTGTATAGCGCACATGTCTGTCACACTTGACACTCCTGGCACTCCACAATTATTACCCTGGCTTTAGCATGGCTGCACTTACGGCGCTCTAGCATTTCAAGGAATTAATTCCTGCCAGGTACCCATTTACCTCACCTGGGTCGAGTGTGGCAAATGTAGATTAATGTCTTGTCAAAAGACACTAGTGCTGGGCCAGGGATTCGAACCCTGTACCTTGCGGTTCACAGTCCGGCGACTTATCCACTAGACTACAACACCTCTACCGATACGGCCTTTTGTATACAGTTTAAAATATCTTGGAGGATTTTGGGCCGGATTGACCTCCCCCCCCCCCCCCCCCCCCCCCCCATGCTGAGGACAAATATACGCCCTTGGTGGAAGGGCTTGATCACTCGTACCTGTAACAGTTGGAACCAAATGCCGTCCAAAATGTCGGACAACAACATCCCGCTTGCACGCCAGTCGAGCAGGCGAGTATGGTAATAGTCGATGCGATGAAGAGAAACATGGTCCTACGCTGCATATCCATTTTGATCAATCAAACCGCTTGTTTTTCTACGGCTTGCTGTATAGGTCTGGCAAAAATCCTTGTTAAGTACCTACTGATAGAAAATATCAGTCGAATATGAGATAATAGCATTGATAACAACAAGGAAAAGGCTTTGATAGCAACTGCTTTTTATTACCCTTTACTGAAAGTTTCACTTATTCCATTAAAGTAATTGGTAGCAAGAAAAATTAAACGCTAGTTTTCTTGCTAGTAATGGCTTACCCATACTAGCAATTTCTTCAGTTTCTATTCAAATTGTACTGAGAATCAAACGGCAAGGTTTCGTTCTTGTACACAAAGGCTTGTATGACTTGTATATGGCTATTTGAAGAGGAGGAATTTTCTTTTATCATCAGGCTTTTGCTTGATATTTTACAAGATCCTCTCATAATCAGTCTTTGTTTTTACATCTTGAGCTCTCTCTTTTCCTTATTTCTAATTTTCAAATAGCTGATTTTTCTTCAATTATAGAACTGAAAAAACGTGACTTTAATCAGAAATAAACCTGCTTCATCACATTAAATGGGGGGGGGGGGGGGGGCGGGGGGGGGGGAGAAAAAATAAGACCAAGCTTACGCCTTGGCGCTTTTGTTGACATAGCAAGAGTCAGAGCAATAGCATTTTCTTTATAAGCTTTTTCTTATAGTAAATGTTAGTTCTGCGTATTCGGGCCATTAATTTTACCTTGAAATTTTTGAAGATGGAAGCGAACTTAGGTTTTTAAAAATTCACATTAGTATAAATCATGAAAATGTAGACATAATTAGTGTAGCATTAAGATTCCATACTTGCAAAGATATGAACAAAACTGAATGATACTAAAGTTAAAGTTAAAATCACATGAAAGATTTCATATAAAGCTAAACAAAATGAGAGTTAGGGGATGAGAGAGAGGGAAAAAAAAAACAGAAGAGAAAGAGAAGAGAGGGAGAGAGAGAGGGGGGGGGGGATGAGGGGGAGCACATAAGGGAGAAAACGAGGAAGAGGAAGAAAGAGAGTGAAAGAGATACAGAGATTGTATGAGGGGAAGGAAGAGAGAGAGAGAGAGAGAGAGTGAGAGAGAGAGTGAGAGAGAGAGAGAGAAAGAGAGGGGATAGGGAGGAAAGAGAGAGAGAGGGAGGGGGGGGGGGAGAGAGAGAGAGAGAGAGAGAGATTTGAAATTAAAAATAATGAGAAAAAAAAACCCCGAAAGATTAATTGCGACTTACTTATCGTCCAACTGTAATAACTGGTCGGGCCTAGTAAGAGAGACTTGTTGGTCGTAAGATTCACTGGTAACAGTGTCGATGTTATGAACCGTCCCACAATCTGCCAATCTGCACGTAAGCTTGATTGAGCAGGTATAGATATCATTTGTACCGGAAGGTTGATGGTATGCTTATATCAAAAACAGGATGGAGTTCTTGGTGAAGGAAGCTTTCCAAACCCTTTTAGTGGTAAAATTAATGGACTGAATACAATTTTCCAAAACAACATGGTAAGAATTGTCAGCTGGATCTTTGATAGTTTTTTCAAGACAAGTTGCTTGTAACACAAAGAAAAACATATCTTATTTACACTTTTTTTTTCCAAAGAAGGAAGTTGCATCATTTCAAAATAATAAATACATTATTTCTCAGTACCATGAGTTTTGTTTGAAATACAACAACTAAAGGTAGTACTTACTGAACGCTTTTTAATATAATGAAAATGTTTGATAATATAAATGTATGAGAATTGACAATCTTGCCAGAAACCTAAAAATAAAATGATTTTTGTTTAGTTTGTGAGAGAAAAATGTATCTTCAGTCTTATTTTCCGTTCGACAAAGGCCGAAACCAAAACTCTACAGGGGCCATTTTTGAAAGTGTGTGTGTGTGGGGGGGGGGGGGGGAGGCTGATTTGATTTAACTCATTACTGACAATTTTTGAGCCTTTTTCCGAGATCTTTTTAACGTGTCTACTCAAAAAAAGTGTATGTGTGTGGGGGGGGGGGGGAGGGGGGGGGGCTGCAGCCCCCAGCCCCCTGGTCCCGCGGCCCATGCTCTATCTATACAAATGTATGTTTTTGAGAGAAGTGTTTTACTTCTGAGTTTTCTTGATGTTACTACTGATACATTAGAATGGCTATTTCACGTCACAATTATTTCCCCCATATTAAAGAGACCGTTAGACATACAATACTAATGATATATATTCTCTATATATACGTGACCCCACTTCCCAATAGTTCATAAATGTTTGTTGGACACGTGACGTAATTTACCTGACGTAGAACTGGCGCAGTCTTTGACGCGCAAAGTGAGAGTGACATCACAAAACCAAAACCAAAAACAAAAAACAAAAAATGGCCGAAAATTTATTAAAAAGGCCCTATGTTACATGTAAAGCAATTAGTGCTTTAAATTTTGATTATCAAACTTTACCATAAGTGAGCTATTTTAGAACCTACTCCATTCATGTAATGAATGATTATTTTCATCATTCAAAGGTCATGTTATTGTTGTGCTCAAAATAAAGATATTTCAACAGACAATGAGAACAGACAACAGACATTCTGAATATAATTGTATTTGTATATTCACCGGCACCTGATCAAGAGAGTCGCGTGAAGTCTGGTCCTTCTTCGAGAACAATTCACCCTCATGTAGAAAGCTGGCTTACACGGAAAATGCTGCGAGATCCCTCCCCCCCCCCCCCAAAAAAAAAAAAAAAAAAAAAAAAAGAAGAAAAAAAAAAAAGAAAAGAAAAGAAAAGAAAAAAAAAAAAAAGAAAAAAAAGAAAAAAAAAAAGAAAAAAAAAAAGAAAAGAAAAGAAAAGAAAAAAAAAAAAAGAAAAAAAAAAAAAAAAAAAAAAAAGAAAAGAAAAGAAAAGAAAAAAAAAAAAAAGAAAAAAGAAAAAAAAAAAAAAGAAAGAAAAAAAAAAAAAAAAGGAAAGAAAAAAAAAGTACAAATTGAGAAAAACTGGACCGAGAATTGAAAAGTTATGATTTTTTTAAAAGACAAGGCCACTTCTAGTATGGGGAATCTCCTATTCTTAATGCAGTCATGACGTATATCCAAATCACTCAAAATTATCCCTTTTAACAATTTCTTATAAGAGAAAAGATATATTTCCCGCTGTTGGTTATGTAAAATATGTTATCTATCTCGTATAGGCCAGGAGCCTGTCCCGAAATAGTCAACCCATTTTACATATGAGGTTTGACCCCTAAAAGTGGCTAAGACCATCCATGTCATTCACAAAAAGCTTGTCAGCTCGAACAAAGGCGCCGGCTTCGGGCCCCAGAGCCCTCGAAAGGGGCCCCAAAGTCGGGTCGATTTCAACCCATCTACCATATGCGCCAAACTTTGTCAGAAGGAAGGTGTATGACTATATATTACCAAAACACCAAAACTGACAAAATTTTCCATCGGGATGAGTTGTAAGACCGCTCCTAAAAATTGGGGCAAAATTTTCCCCTTAAGGCCCATGGACCAAATTTTGCCAGAAGGAAGAGTTATGGGTGTACATTACAAAAATATAAAATCTTACAAAAATGTCCATCGGGAAGGGGGTGTAACACGCCCCTAAAAAACACCAAAGTGCCCCTAAACCCAGTTTTACTGCACCAAATGCTCTGGATATAGAGGGAAAAAAATTGGCATTACAACCTCAATAACTCCAAACTGTCTCATTCAATTCAGCTAAAATTTACATAGTACAATTTTGAGTATTATAACTTTCTTGGGGTGCAATTTGGTGTCAAAAGATCATTTCAATAATAATTTATCAAATTGTGAAAATTGTACTGCTTTCTCAAACGTGGTCAAATGATATTGTCAGGATTATGTAAACACACCCATTGTCCATCTGCGCCTGTTTGGAAAGGCATGATAGAGAGCTTGCAAAGTATTTGTGTAATTAACACATGAATGGTAGATTTCAGCATGGCAGCCACATAGCCCAGATACTTAACAAGCTCCTCTACTATCTCTTGTCAAACAGGTGCAGATGGACAATGGGTGTGTTTACGTAATCCTGACAATATGATTTGACTACTTTTGAAAAAGCAATACAATTTATACAATTTAATAAATTATTATTCAAATGATGATTTGACACCAAATTTCATCCCAAGAAAGATACAATACTCCAGATTGCAATAGGTAAATTTGACATGAATTGAATGAGTACAGTTTGGAGTTAAAGGTTGTAAAGCTTAAAAATGGTTTTCTCTACATCCAGAGCATTTTGGGCAGCAATGCTGGGTTTGGGGGTACTTTGGTGTTTTTTTCAGGGGCGTGTTACACTCCCTTCCCGATGGAAATTTTTGTAAGTTTTTATATTTTTGTAATGTACACCCATAACTCTTCCTTCTGACAAAATTTGGTCTATGGGCCTTAAGAGGAAAAATTTGCCCCAATTTTTAAGGGCGGTCTGACAACCCATCCCGAAGGAAAATTTTGTCAGTTTTGGTGTTTTGGTAATGTATAGTCAGTCATACACCTTAATTCTGACAAAGTTTGGCGCATATGTTAGATGGGTTGAAATCGACCCGACTTTGGGGCCCCTTTCGAGGGCTCTGGGGGCCTAACCCGGCGGCTTCATTCGAGCTGACAAGCATTTTGTGAATGACATGGATAGTCTAAGGAACTTTAAGGGGGTTAAATCTCATATGTAAAATGGGTTGACTATTTCGGGACAGGCTCCCAGACTAGTATCATCGACCCTCCTAAAAAAGAAAAGGAAAGAAGAAGAAGAAGAAGAAGAAGAAGAAGAAGAAGAAGAAGAAGAAGAAGAAGAAGAAGAAGAAGAAGAAGAAGAAGAAGAAGAAGAAGAAGAAGAAGAAGAAGAAGAAGAAGAAGAAAAGAAGAAGAAGAAGAAGAAGAAGAAGAAGAAAGAAGAAGAAGAAGAAGAAGAAGAAGAAGAAGAAGAAAAGAAGAAGAAGAAGAAGAAGAAGAAGAAGAAGAAGAAGAAGAAGAAGAAGAAGAAGAAGAAGAAGAAGAAGAAGAAGAAGAAGAAGAAGAAGAAGAAGGAGAAGAAGAAGAAGAAGAAGAAGAAAAGAAAAGAAAAGAAAAAAAAACTGTTCTCTCAACAGATTGGGAAAAATATATTTTGAATAATCCTTGTAGACACCCTGAGAGAGAGTTCCCCCAAAAATTTATGATCTCAGTTATCACAAATTCTTCACTTTCTTATTCTTTGTCGGTTTCTATGATTTCGCTCTTTCCAATTCCTTTGTAATTAAGTAGCTATAAAATACGAGGAAAATGAACACCCTATATAAATTACATAATTCGTGTACAAGGAAATGTGTATACAGGAACCTGAGGAAGGAAGACGCAGTTTTATGAAAATGAAACAACTATTCATTACACCTACAAACAGGAAAAAACAAACTTAAACACTCTTTAAACCCGGTATGGATCCACCACAGCGAGAAAAAGACAACAAAATTATTATCTGTATTGTAAGGCTGTAGGCACTACAATGTAGCGACATAATAGCTTGACAGTATGCGCACTTGATGGATTGAATAGAACCATTAACATAGAAAGGAATAGAAGTCTCTTCTTCTATTTTTCTCCGTGTCTTGATCCTTCCCTCTTCCTCTCTTCGTTTCATTCTGTTATTCTCCTAGATTATCTCTCTCTCTCTCTCTCTCTCATATTGCCTCTTCCCTTTCCCGCTATGTTCCTTTTATATATTTTCTCTCCCAAATAGTAGTTAACGATTTAAAGGGGAGATTTGGTATGAATTAATCTTTGCATGACATGATATTGTAATGTCTATATTGAATGTTCCTCTTGTATGAAAATGCAGCTTATACTTATAGTTTATTTCATGTTGGCAACCACTGGAATCTGGACAGAAGGCTTTATGCTGAAATTATTTATTTAAAAAATGTCTGTAACGGCGTTCCAATGGTTGACTTTCTGCTCTGTAATGTTTTCTTTGCCAAATCAAAATAACAACAACAAAAACAATGATAACAATGATTACAACAATAAAAATAATAATAATGATAATAATGATAATAACAAAAATAATAATAATTATAATCATATTACTACTAATGATAATAATAATGATAATTTGTGATGAAGATGCATGTAGTTACAATTGGTTTGAAAGTAATTAAAAAAAAATCATATTCTTCATGTATATACCGGATGTTCATGTTTTAATCCTAGTCATAATTTTTTCTTCATACGGACTTTTTACTTATTATAAATGGCATTAAACCATTAATGGCCATTTACTATTATCATAGTAGTGGTAGTAGTAGAAGTAGTACTACTACTGCTACTATCATTATCACCACCGCCGCCTTCATGATCATGATTTATATTCATCACCACAATCATCATTATCATCATTATCATCATCACCACCACTATTATCATCATTGTTATCATCACCATAATCGACATCATCATGGATAGATGGAAAGTGGTAAATATAGATCAATATCTTAAAAAGGATATTAGTGCCGCGGCGTGACCCGAACCGCGAGCCATATGATCCACAGTCCGGTGACGTATTCACTAAGACAACGACACCTACACTATATCAATTTATATAAACACACAGCAAATGTTAATTACTTTTGCATTATTTGTCTTTCAATATCACTTCATTTATAATCGTCATCATCAACAAAGGAAAGTAATACAATGTATACATGTACAACTGTACGAAAAGAAGAGAGAAAAAAAGCTCAAGTCATGTCATATCATTGACGATGCATGCAGAGCTATTTAGGATGGAATACATGAATACATGTACCGTATATGTCCCAGTTTCCGATCGATTCCGAACAATTGGCAAACATAAAAAAATATCTTTTTTTTTTTTTAGGACTGTTGAAATATAATTTTGTCATAAAAACATGCTAAAGATATATTGTAAAATTTTACAATTACGGAGAGACCATCCCACGTCCCGAAAATGGGTTTACAGGTGCCCGAATATCGAGTAATTTTGATATTCTGCACCGTACGCTTAGAAGTTAAAAAGTATTTGCCCACCGATGATTATGAACCTACAAAATAGCATTTAAAAATCAAATGAGTATTAATGCCTCAGTCTACAAAGTCCTGGTGTTATCTGCAATAACCGATTTTTTTGTGTGTGTGGTGCATACATCAGATCGACAAATTATTGTATCGAATTCGATATACTGTACATGTAGATAAATATAAATTTGCCTGCACGTGAACTTTGAACATTTAGGTATTGCTTTGTTATTTTGAAAGACAAACAAATACATGGCCAACGTTAGACCAGGTATTTCCGGAGAATGGACTGGCAAAGGAGGATGAAGAGTGTCATCATTATCAGTCAGACCCAACTTCGGAAAACCGAGCACAGGTATATGTATACTACAGAAAAACAGAGTATAACGCACGATGAATATGAGAGCCCTCATCGTTCAGTGCGAGGCAGTATGTACAAAAGGCATAGGGAAATCTCGCAAAGTCGACCTGCTGTCGATATACTTCAAAGTAATGATGAGGATATTATTTATTTCCAATGCTCGTTATTTGAAAGTTAGTTCATATGACGAATCATTCCATGACTCTGAAGTTAATTGAGACGCAGCGTTATTTTTGAGAGTTGCATATCATTAGCAGGTTGACTTTGCCACATTTTCCTTTGTCTTTTGTACTTACTGCCCCGAAATTTTACAACGAGGGCTTCATATCTATAGGGTGTTATAGGGCACATATTCGTAATTCATCTGCTCGCGATGCATTCTGGACATAATTGTAGCTGATCAAAAATATTCACATGAAATTAAATACTTGCCGGCTGTAAATCTATTCAAGAAAAAAATGGTGTTTGGAAGTCACATCCTTGCATATATCACCGCATGTGGAAGCTTGGACGTTTTAGTGTATTTTAGAGGAATTTTTGATCTACAGTGCATTTCCACTGTTCACAGCTGCCTGCAGTGAAAAAGTCGCAGTTCGTGATTAGCCTCGTTTCAGCCTGCACAGTATTTGTTTTAGCCAAATAAGTCGCCAAATAAAGTACCTAATTTTGTATTACCATCAGTGTAGTTCCTACTCTGTCAGTTAAATCGATTTTTTTTGGAGAGAGATTGATTAAATATGAATTTTTGATGTGGTTCAGCTTAACACGTGTTTCCGCTATCGGGGTCCGAATTACTCGTGTGATCCCTATACAATACGTCCCAGGAAAAAAAGGAAACCGGGACGTTCAGTTATTTTTCCATGAAATTTTATATGCATCATTATAAAGTTCAGTTTTTCTTCTTTGTTTTGATGCCTAATATGATAAGAAAGCGTCATGCATAGATGAGGAAAAATCAAGTTGCGCAGAATAAGTGGTCAAGATTTGTAAGGATGCAACAACCTTGGCTAAGAAAGGGATGGTTCATTAGCATTTCTTTCATGTTCTTTGTTATGTTTCTTTGACAAAATCTCTCAATGAGAGTGAATACAGATTTGAACAAGAGTTTTTCACTTGCCTGCCTGACCATACAGCTTACAACAGAGCAAAGAGTTTTTCTCGTCACCGAATGGAACCGCACTGGAAGCCTGCAGAAAGTCGCTCAGGCTTTGCATCGACGGTTTCCTGCTCGGAATGTTCGTCAAAGTGAACCATCTGGAAGAACGTCCGAAAATACCAGAATGAAGGCACAAGCTTGAACCTGAACAAGGGTCGATCTGGGAGACCAAGGTCGGTCCGAACGGAGGACAACATCGTGGCAATTCAGCACTGGAAATAGACGCAAATCCTCATATCTCGACGAGGAGAAACGGATCATCCGACTGGACGTTCAGTGGTACCCGTACAAGATGCGCATTCGGCACCAACTGCTGGAAGCAGACTGTCCCAGAAGACTCCGATACTCTGAATGGCTGCTGGATCGTGGCCCAAGGTTTCCCGAAGACCTCATCGTCGGGGACGAAGCGTCCTTCTTGGCTTCTTCATGAACGGCAAAGTTAATAACCACAACGTTCGGGAGTGTGAGCCAATCCGTAATCCGCCTCCGTTCTACTGCGATGTCAACATCAGTCGCGAGAAGGTTTCAGTCTGGGTAGGACTCTGTCGTAACGGAGTGTTATAATTCGGACCCTTCTTCTTCGACGGAAATATCGATGAAGAACGCTACTTATGACTTATCAACGATAAGATCGTTCCAGAGCTTGATCAACACTTCGTTCGCCAACCCGGTGGGAGCTTCGAGAGAATCTAGCGGGCACAAGATGTAGCACCGCCTCATCGAAGAGTGATCGTCATTGTTTGTGTCTCTTTATTAAGTGACTTACAAGTTACACATGTCATTGCAATGAAAAAAACAAAAGAACATATCAAGAAACAGCAGAAAGTTACAGAGACTGAGAGCAAGTGAAAAGAAACAAGTGAAGAGATTGATAAAAGGTTGGGGCAAAATGAAATTACATGAGAAAGCTGGAATTAATTTAAGATAATTGAGTGTAATGATACAAAGAATGTGAATGACTGAATAAGAAAATGGAATGAAACACAGAAGGAAAGAAGAGTATAAAGATTTAAAAAAGTGCAAAGAAAGAATTGGAAAGAAAGCTGGAAATGGATCCTAAAGTGAAGACGAATGTGCAGTATGAACATCAGGGAATGAGCGGAATAGGAAACAGAAAGAAAAGAAATGAAAATGAACGAAAAGATGAAAACTTACACAGGAAAAAAAATGAATCAAAGACAGAAACAGAGGAGACAAAATAGAAAGAACAAATCGGGAATAAAAACATAAGAAGAATAAAAACAAACTCATGACATGTGCTTGAAAACGCTCATAATTATTCTGTGCAAATCTTTTCTGACAGGTTGCAATTGTAATTTTTCGTAATCCATCATTGCATGAACGATTCACCGTGCATTTGGTATCATCATGAGCATATGAAAGAAGAGATTTTACAGTTACTATTAGTGTTAAAGTATCAAATCAAATCGTATTTGATGATTATGCTATCTATCTCCAAAAACGGGTTTCCTTTTTTCTGGAGACGCACTGTATATACTCCGTTTTTAGAGTATATACCTGTGCTTGGTTTTTAGAAGTTGGGACTGACTGATGATTATTCTCCGACAACCCCCCCCCCCCCCCCACAAGTGGCTTCGGTCCACCCATTGAATGAGCACTCGTGTTGTGGAAGGGCACCCGTCTAACCAAAATAGTGAAATGCGAGAGAGCATGGCATTCGAGTCAGGAGAGGTGTGGAGGGGTCGTTTTATTATTATTTTGTTAAATATTTTTAACATTGCCTTCCCCGTCTGTCTTGCTCTTTCGCTTTTCGATGGGGGTATTTTTCCCCTGCGTCCCACCGCAGCTACTCCCCTGACCATTATATCGTCCTCGCCTCTGAAAGAGACTGCACACCACTAGTAGACCTTACCATCTAGAGAAAATATGAGATGGTAAGGTCTACTAGTGGTGTGCAGTCTCTACCATCTAGAGAAAATATGAGATTCAAGAAAAAGAGAGGTTATAGATTAACACGATGTTTTGCACCCGTTTTCCATGCTTTTGTAATTTTTCCATTTTTTTCTCCATTTAAATTTCTGCAACACCACTCCCCCTCGTCCCCGCTCTCTCTCTCTCTCTCTCTCTCTCTCTGTCTCCCTCTTACACCCCTGAATCTTTCTATCACTTATCTCCTTTTGGGCTAATCAATTTTCTATGGCGTATCCAAAAATTGACAAACGGGATAACGGGGGGGGGGGGGTAAAAGAAGAAGATGCATTTGAATTTAGTGCCAATACGAATTAATAAATGACATGCCTGGGAAATTACGGAAGGGGCATAGAGAAATTTGGCGAAAAACCATTTAAAGAAGTGCAGTACCATTTTCATTATTGTCATCATCATCCTCATCCTCTCCCTTCTCCTCATTATCATTATCATCATCATCATCATCACTGTTCCATCACCACCAACCAATGTACGCAGTAAACTCAAGCAGTCTTTAAAGGGAAAATCCACCCTAATATTAAGTGTTGGTTTTAAAAGAAGCAGAAAAATAAAAGAAAAACAAAACATTAATGGAAGTTATAGCAAAATCCGATGAGAAATTAGAAAGTTATGAATTTTTGAAGTTGTCATGGTTGTAATCAATCAAACACAAATTGGTAACTATGTGACGTATCTTCCGAGCTCCTCTTCCATATGTCCTATAGATTACAAAAAGCATAAATAACTTCATAAAAAAATATAAATTTCCATTTTCTCTGTAGAACATATTCAGTCATGCATGTACCGTTGATATAATCATTGCACATATGTCAATACACAAAACCTTTATGAAACACATCTATTCCATCATCAACAACTAAGAAAATGAAAATTTATGAAATTTTCTGTACTGAGCAAACAGGAGAAGAGCTCTCAAGATACGCCACGGAGTTGCCAATTTAATTTCAGCGTGGACTTTCCCATTAAGGAAAGGGAGAAAAGAATAATGGCATCAAACACACTTTTGTCATAATTTGATTTGTAATTAAGCATTTCTAACCATTCTAAAATGTCACAGTGTTCGTCTGCCGATCTGTTTTATTTCACAATAGCTTTAATACTGCAATATCATTCTCTTGCGCAATTCAGTAAACATGGTAAACCCTCCTTGAAAGATATTTTGGAAACAGCCTGTGCTTTCTGAAACAAAAAATCCTTCTTTGTCGATTTTTCTTGTTCCTAAAAATAATTTTTGATGTAATCTAGATTTTGCTATGCTTTCATGTTTGAAAGATAATGGCAGAATTCCATTGCAGAATTCCATGACATTTTGTGAGGCATTACCAAGTGCCTCGGGGGAAAAAAAAACACTGAAATTTTGGAAGGTATCGTACAGACATTCCTAGTCTTCGACTTCATAATCGATAATTCTTGTCAACTTTGGATCGGACTTGATTAAGACAGTCTACGACAAACATGCAGACGAACGGTAGGTTTGCAATATTAAAAATCAATATGTACTGCATCAATGACTAACCATTTTACAATCATGTTGCTTACTGGGAAGTTTTTAGTCAACACGAAAACGAAATAATTCGTTCATGTCTTTGGACCTTGTTAGGGTATCGTAAAGTTATCGATCTCTAAGATGATATGTCGTCTGGTCGGGGTAGGCATAGACACGGATGTAGTTAACCTGCATAGCCGCGTCTTCACCGTTGTTGACTCCCTGGTTCCAGGTCGGCAGCCAGTCTCCGCGGGCATTCCAGAAGTCCGCCGACGCGGTCGGCGATGTGTTCGACCATGGCTTCGGGGGAACGTTGGTGAAGCTGTCGTCGAAGTAGTTCGTGCCGCCCACAGCAACGTTCAGAATCAAATAGAACTGAAATGTACGGAGATAAGGGCAAGATAAGGGTAAATCCCAACATCACATTTATTTCCATTGTATATTGGCTATACGAATCTTACTAAGGAGTTGACGGTATTGTATTTCTTTGGGAATTACGTGACTGTTTGAAAATCAGTTCAAATGGTGACTCAACCGTTAATCAAGGAATTCTATAAATTGACCATAGACAGAACTTTTCTTTTAATTTGGGGAATTAGAAACCCTTCTCAGAAACCCTTCTCAACTTTGAGCATATGAACCATTTTCGGAATTGAGAAAATTTGGAATCACAACCCTTCCGAAAAAAAAACAAAAACCAGTTGTACCCTTGTTGAGGGGCACCTAATTCCTACCTCTCTGTCAAACGGAGCCAGTTTGTTGGGTGAATTTGCCCATGGGTTCTCGACCCCAGGAGCGGCTGAGCCAAACTCTCCGAAATCCCAGAAACCGTTTTGACCTGGGTCAACAGCCAGAATGAGTTCTCCGTCAACATAGAATCTGCAAGAGGATGGCCATTCATCATATTCATGCAGATCTTACTGACAGGCGATATAAAGACAAAATTTAGCCTGAAAAGACGAATAGTTCTACAAAATCGGATATCGAACACTGAAGCTTTTCTTCTTACTCTCATTATCAATTTTCATCTCTTTGTCACAACTTTTGCTTATTATCCTTAATAGTAAAACTAAACTGAAAGTTCTCACTTTTTGTGCTACCGATGTGTTTATTTCCTGACTGTCAAAATCAATATGCAGAGTGTGGAAGGTAAAGATTTATCTCCAAATCTTAGAAAATCGTAGGTACAACAAATTAATTATTTTGTGGTTTTTCCCCGAAACTGAACATGGGTTGTCTAATCTTGGGAGAAGAGCCCGATGTTGAGGTGCAATTTTAATCAGATACAAATTTCTACCATTTGTCACATGTAGGGCCACTTTGAGAGAAACTCACTTCATGTCATCAGGAGTCCAATCGAGTTCATATTTATGGAAGCCTGATCCAAAGGTTTGTCCATTGAGATTTCTGAAAAGGTTCAAATTCAAGATTAATGTTACGAACTGCTATCTCTCTCTCTTTCTCTCTCTGTAAAAGTCGATGTGATTTCTTTCAATATTTCCCCCCACTTGAAATATTGCATTTAAACAAAGCTAGCAAGGTTTGATTCAAAGATCCTTAGTACCAAGGCAGGATTTTTTTTTTTTAATTATGAAAATTACATGCCTGCTCTCCAGATAGATACGACGAATCAAATCCTGAATATCAGTTTTATGCACGGTCGTTGGTGGTACATAAATCTTGGGTTTAATTTGAATGAAGTCACAATGTACTATGACATATACATGTAGGATTCTACACCGCCGCCCATATGACACATATATTAATAATAATATTCCGCTTTTATATAGCACCTAATACATCGGCGATGTCTCTCAGTGCTTTACTGATATATTATTACCCCGGTCATCGGACTCTGGGTTGCCCGCACACAATGTGTGCACATTCTCCACTCCCTGGGGAGTATTCAAGCAATGGGCCGTGGCGCTCACATTGCTAAACAAACGACATCAACTTTCGCATCCTACCGGTTACCAATTTAACACCTGGGTGGAGAGTGGCAAATGTAGATTAACGTCTTGCCAAAGGACGCTAGTGCTGCGGTGGGATTCGAACCCCGGACCTCGTGGTTCACAGTCCGGGGACTGATCCACTCATCCACAACAGGATCGTAACCAATCAGCAAATTTGGTACACGTTATGATTATTTAACTGATCTCCATAATTACTTGGTGTTATGTGTCTTTGGGTAGCCATTGTAAGGCCACACGGGACCCCAATGCATGGTAGAACCCATTTGGTCCACGCCAACAGATACACCACTGGAGTCCTTTAGATTTTCGTTCCCTGGAGGGGGAGGAAAATGAGGGTATCTACTATTTATCTTACATAATCATGATCATTGTGAATATCATGGTGATAATCATTATCTCTCTCTCTATATATCATCATCATGCTGAAGTACAATTTAAGTACCATGCAGTATGTTGATTTGATTTGATTTATTCATATAATACACGTCATACATATATCATATATTGTAATTACGTGTCTGATAATTTGAATATTATACATACACAAATGGATCGTGGATCGTCTCAATTTTTAATTATTCAAAGCTAGTAGACACATCCAATAAAATAAGTAATAAGTAAATATGACATTTTACATCGGATCATCATCATCATCATCATCATCATCATCATCACCGTTAATACCTTAATTTCATGTATCATCAATACGGCCTTCATGCCAAAGTGCATGAATATCGTTATATATAGCCAAGAAAGGGTGAAAGTTCAACGAAATGTTCAGTTCAACCACATGTCTCCATCATCATAAGTATATAAAGCATAACAAAATCATTCCACACTTCTTTGAATCTTCTCAAACCAACGAGGGTGTGTAAAACATTGGTTTGTCTTCTCAAGTACAGCAGTCAATATCTGTATGTTTCCTTGTTTACTGAGGCATAAATTATATTGAATAGTTATTAAACAATCAAATGGCGTAGTTGAAATAGGTATGATCGTGCAACGGGCCAACAAAAAAATAAAAAATACAAATAAATAATAATAATAATAATGTTATGACGTAAATAAGCTCACCTCTGCATTCTACAAGATCGATCTCACCAGAGGCGGGCCATTCACCGTACCCATTGTTCTTAGGAAGGAGCCAGATAGCTAAACAAGAGCATTAAAACAAGAAAAGCCGGGGCAGCAATGAAGAGTAAATGAATACACATCATCACTCGACAGTCCTACACTGACATGACAGTTGAACGTTTGACACCGAATCCGACAAGACAAATATTACAATACTCTGGATGAATTTGAATTGAATCAGATTCAATTTAAATTACGTAAATTTGAATTGAATCGGATTCATTACCTATGAGTTAATGGTTGAAGGTAACAATATACTATTAATACATGGTTGGGAGTGCGTTAGTGCGATCTGGCAACACAAGGTTTTTATCGTGGTGTACTAACGCACGAGGCGTAGCCGAGTGTGTTAGACACACCACGATAAAAACCTTTGTGTTGCTGGATCGCACTAACGCACGAACTCACAACCATGTATTAATAGTTTTATAAAACGGGTCTTCAATCTTAGTGTTTTCTTACAATCTTAGTGTTTGATCCGGATTAGCCGTGCGTTAGTCCCCTCGCCGTGCGTTAGTACTTCTTTTTTTTTCTTTTTTTTTTTTTGCACGGTCACGTGGTGTTATTTGACCAATCAGGATGGCTGCATTCTTGAACCCGTTTTATAATACTTGTTAATTTTTTGTTAGATGTTCTCTGGTGAGTGAGTATTCACAATTGAAGGTTTTCGGTAAGACCATGTGGGAGCCTCTGTGAAAAAGCTGTTGATAATTATATTCTTTCGTGAGAAAATAACCCACTTATGGGGAGCTTAGAGGAATTTAGGAGAAGTGAAAGGAAAGGAAAGAGATGGAAATGGAATGAAATTAAATTAAACACTTGCACAAGGCTATTTTTGGTTTTTGTTTTCAGGTGTTTGTACACCAAAAATTAAGTGAAATGGAAAGAGGAAAGAAGAAAAAGGAAGAAAGAATGATCGAGATCAGGAAAGTTCTGAGTAGGTCACAGAAGTTTGGAGAGAGTAGTTCTGAAAAGAACTGTTTGTATTCCTCTGTAGAGTAGTTCTGAAAGAGAGTTTCCGAACTATGGTATTCTTTAGGTAAAGGAGTATACTAGTATCTGTCTCGACGCGTTTCGAACAGTGTGCTCTGTTCATCGTCAGGAGATTAACTCGAGGAAAACTGCAGTGCGGTGAGTATTTATGAAGTTGTGCGGACCGGGGTACCGTTACTGTGCGAGCCCGTGTTCGCCATTCCTCTAAACGCCCCATAAGTGGGTTATTTTTTCACGAAGGAATATATCAACAGCCTTTTCACAGAGGCTCCCACATGGTGTTACCGAAAACCTTCAATTGTGAATAATTTTTTTGTTGTTTTAAAAGGAAAGGAAAAGGGGCTGGGGCGGGGCTCAATTGACTACCTGGCCAGATCCAGTCACCCGTCGGCATCTTAGCCTCCACCTCCAGTCGTCCATACTTAAATGTGAATGAGTCGACAGTTCTGATCCTGGCTGACTGTATGGGATTAAGGATGTTTGAAGGGTTACCAACGCGTTCACACCCCCACCACGCGTTGCCAGTACACAGGTTTGCTGGCGAGGCACCTGGCAATAAAAAATATGTTTTAAATATTTATCAGGATACTTGATATCTGCACAATTATCATAATCTGAACGGATTATATTATCTGCTAGTGGTTTGCACTCACTCAACATATTTATTTAATAAGTGCTGACCTTTATACACTTATTATATGCGGAGTGGGTGCAAACCGCGACGAAGATTGAATAATTATCCTGATATAACAATTAGCGATTGTAATAACACAATATAAACATACCATTAGCCTCTTAACTCTTACACTTGAATAAGAGAAAGTAAAAGGTATGCTCCATAGGTCTCAAGGTACTTTGGAACTGAATTCTGAAACTGTGAACACAACTTCATTTGAAAATATGATTTAAATTTTGTAACTTCTTCTAAGGATTGAAAACTCTTTTGTTTTTGTTTTTTTGAAAACCAATGAGATTTGCATTATTTAGAGTTGTTTTTGTTTCTGTTTGGTTTGATATTCTTTGTTCTAGTTAACTCTTTTTTTTAAGAACTATGCATCGAATTCCTGGACTGCCTTGTTGTTTGTTCTTAATGATCCATACACATTGTATGTGTGACAAGTCGACTGGTTGCAGTCCATTTTTTGTTCCATTAGTCCACCAAAGCAGAGGAAGAGTTTATGCTTATGACTACGCTTGAATAGAATCTGAGATTTAATGCTAGTCATCATATTCATTAAGTAAAGGCTACCTTTCTTATGCCCGTGTAGTGCCATGTTTACGAACCTTCTTTCTATGTTGGCAGAAAAAAAGAAGAGTAGCCATTTCTTTGCCGGTTATCTTTTTATAGATATTTGTTCGCAGATACCTCAAACTCGTGTAAAAATTGGAGGATATTGATTAATAATCAAGAAATATACCCCAATTCTCTCTCGAATCAGCAAATGATAAGAAATAAAATTAAAAAAAGGTTTGCACTTTCCCTGAAATGAACGCGAAATACATATCAATTAAAGCTTACCCCACAAGTTTAGCGTGCCTGATGATAAATACTGTTCGCCGTAATGGTCTGAGGTCAAAGTCTTTTCAGGATGATAGAAAAAGAGAATTACGATGAATAATAAAGAAGGAAATAAGAACATAACTATTTCATAGACTTCATTATTGTCTCGCTGATAGCTGTTGAGGAAGCTAAGATTTGGTAAAATCATGTTTGCGGTGAGGCATATATACTTCAAGGTCAAGATTCAAGTTCAAGTTTTATTTCAAATTCCATATAAAAGTACATTTAACAGTGATTGAATACATATACATACAATGCAAGGGAAAAGGGAAATTGAATAAAACTAAGTACATGCAAATCAGAATTTACAGAGAAATCGTAAAAATTGATGAGGAATTAGGGTATAGCCCAAAAAAGCCAAGTGGCTTGTCGAGTAGGCTACCCAAATGGTAGAAGAAATACTATAAAATTAATAGAAATAGAACTACTTGAAGCCGAAAGCAATTCTATGTCTGGATTACCTTTCGTTAGACGGTTGATGTTTTATTTTTAGTGTAACGCAAGAAATGTATGTATGTTGATTGAAATCATGAGAATAGAAATTAACTACAAATATAATTTCTTAAATTTTTCTATTGTTATTACTACCACTTCTACTACTACTTGTGCTACTTCTTCTACTACTACTACTACTACTACTACTACTACTACTACTACTACTACTACTACTACTACTACCACCACCACCACTACTACTACTACTACTACTACTACTACTACTACTACTACTACTACTACTACTACTACTACTACCACCACCACTACTACTACTACTACTGCTGCTGCTGCTACTACTACTACTACTACTACTACTGCATAGACGTAGCCACTGGGCACAAGGTGGTCATTGCCCCCTATAGTGTTCATCGGCTAAAAATGATAAGGTCATCCATGGTGTGAGGTTAATTGTGACTCTGTGATTTTGTGTCATCCCCGGTTATATGACCCCCCCCCCCCCTTTCAAGGAGTCTGGTTCTGCCAAAGATTGTCTGTTTAACTATATGATTCCTCACCTTTGTGTTGATAGTAAGAAATCATATGTAAATACTATGAAGAATCTATACATAAATCTGCATATAATTAAACAATTAAACAAGAAGTCCAACTAGACATCAAGATGGTTCAAATAGAAACAGATCAATGGAAATTTTAGAAAAATCAAATAAGAATTAAGAAAATTGTGAATTTTTGAAGTAGTAAACAATCAAACACAAATTCGCAACTCCGTAACTTATCTTGCGAGATCCTTTTCACTTTGGATTATACTTTTAAAAAAAAAAATCATTTTTTTTTTCTAAATAAAATATTTCATCATAAATCTAACCTAGACATAATAATTGCACATATTGCTCACAAAACCTGTATAAAACAAAATATTCCTTCATCAACGACTAATTAATGAAATTTTCTGTATAGACCAAATGGGAGATGACCTTGCAAGATACGTCACCGAGTTGCTAATTTGTTTTAGATTGATTACAGCTTAAACAAATTAAAGCTTATTACTTTTTGTCGGATTCTGCTCAAACTTTCACTAATCTGTTTATCTCATTTTCCTGCTTTCATTGAAATCAACTAAATACCAGGGCGGACTTCCCGTTTAAAGGTGATAAAATAATCGCCCAAACTCACCGGCTTCATGTAGAGTCTTCCATCCTTGACGTAACTGTTGGAGCGATTATTGGTGTAGAACTGAAACTCCCAGTTCTAAGATAACGCAAAGATATTTCGAAATTATCTTTGGTAATCTTAAACATTGTATAAATATGTATTTAATTACTAAATAAATCAACAACTCTCTCTCTCTCTCTCTCTCTCTCTCTCTCTCTCTCTCTCTCGATCGTTCCCCTTCTCTCTCTGAAAGTATAACACCCCACTCTTCCTCTTTCACTATTGACAAGGCCACATGCATCCACACCCACACAGCCTCAAACCTTCCCACACACAACTACTTCATGTTTGTTCATAAGTATACTTTAAAAAAAAAAAAAACAACAACAACAACAAAACAACAAAAAACAACAACAACAGTTGAGCAAATTTGCTCAATTTGATGGGAATTATGAATCCAACATGAAAAATAACAACTGCATGCCTAATTCGGGGGATTTCTGCACTGTTTGTAGCAAAATATTCCCCAAGTTGGGCATGAAAATACCCAAAGTTGGTGGGACTTATAATGCCCCTCATTGGGTATTATTTCTCGTTTCCCAATGTAAACATGGATCTTCCCCAGATTTCAATGTTAACTTGTAATCCCCCAAGACCCTTAAGATCATTCGATTCTAAATTGCCTGTTGTTCCGAAAATTAAGAAATCATGGGGGGGGGGGGGGGGGAATCGATCTGGACCTTACCTATGAATTGCCAAAATATATTGGTAACATTGATGTGCATTGCTTTAAAAATGCTCTCAAGGCTCATTTGTTCAAAATTGTTTTCTAGTAGATCCACTCTCACAATGTTGTTGTTCCATTTTCGTGTGTTTTCGTGTACTTTTGTCAGGTTTTCTTCTCCACTGCGCCTCAACCACATTAGTCATGTGGAGTTGGCGCATCACAAAAACCCAAAATTATTATCATCATTATTATTTTTTCAAATTTTTTTTTAAATGTTTTTTTTTTTTTACAGTATATACTAATGTTAATACGTTAATCATAATGAATATCAACCAATGATACTGCCTTCAATCTAATCAGGTCAAATGAATACTCGATGCACCAAAGTATTAAAGTCAGTTATTTGAATGCAGTTCTTACCCCTCCTCCTCCAGCGGTAATCTCATGTTCCCAAATGTCAAAGTTGAATGTATCGAATTCCTCTTGGAATATAAGTCCATTACAAGGTGCCACGTCCATTTCACAGGATTCATCGCACGGGTATACTTCGCATACTGAACTAGCAGCTTTGAAAAAAATATATATATAATCGTTTATGATTTTAGCATTTATTATTCATACAGGGGCAGAATAGTCCGATTTTAAATTCTATACCAAATAACGACGAATGCATGCCTATACAATATCAGAAATATTAATGACATTTACATGTATTTGTAATAAATTGTAATCTGTCACAGACAGACCGATAAACGTATCTTTGAATAGATAATATATTATGTTGATAATCATAATATAGCACACAAGATTGGTATAGAAATGTAAAATTTTCATATTTTAGAGGGAAATTGATCCTCCTTTATTTGAAGCTATCAAAATTTAAGTTTCCTTTTGGGGGATGCTTTCCCCTGCTAAAATCGCAGTTGTTTTTCATTTACTTCGATTCATTCTATTTCATAACATTATTAGATTTCAAATGAAATGTTGTGTATACAATTTTCATTATATTTATTATCATAACAATTCTGTTTTGTGTTTGTGATTTGTTGGAAATGAAATATGAAGTCCCTCTAATCTTTTTACTAATCTGAACATCCAGATTTACGATGCCTGTTATCTCCTAAATTCATGCACACATAATAAATGGACATTTTAAAGCGAAGACAAAAGAATAAGTGAATTTTCACCAACCGAAAGCAGTAGTCCCGGAGAGAGCTAAAAGAACGAGAAGATACTTGATCGACGCCATCCTGATTTTCGCTATATGCATGGACTCAGAGTGATAAACATAGTACAGCTCAGCTGTCATATCCATACCTCAAAGATAGCACGGGTTACTTATTAACTCGCTTTTGAATACAATCGACACCTGGCTGCATTTGACAAACTTTGCTATGAATAACAATTGCCACATGATGGTATATTAATTTCATAATATAAGTAGCTAATATCAAGCATTGTAACTAGTGTTATTTACCCCCCCCCCCCCCCCTCCTCGCCGGCCGGCCGGGTTCATGCTTTAGTTTGTAGTCACATCGGAAGGAGGGGATGGTACTACTATGTTGATCTTAATAATGGTGTTAATTCTGGAAAAAAAATTATATTAAGCGTTGCAATAGTTGTTCATAATACATCTTATGAAATTGGTGACTGCATTGGATCATCTGTTATGTTGGCTTACATTCTGTTCATCCTTTAGTTTATCGTCATCAGGAGGATGGCGTTATACAACTCCGTTGATCTTAATTACGTTCATTCTTAAAACATTTATATCGGCGTTCTAACTTGTTATTGATATTTTTATATCTTATGAAATTGGTCACTTGCTGGGATCATCTGTTCATCCTTTTGTTTATCGTCACATCGGGAGCAGGGAATTTTACAACTATGTTTATCTTTAATCATGTTAATTCTTAAAACATATATATGTCAAGCGTTTTATCTCGTCATTGATAAGAAGTTTTATGAAACTGACCACTGACCAGGTTCATCCTGTAGTTTATCGGCACATCTGGAACAGGGGATGGGGAGAGGTTTGGAGGAGGGAGTTGGAAGGGATTAGAACAGATCACAAAAGATGATGAGAATATTTATATTCATGCCGTTGTAATGTGAAATAAATTCAGTTATTCTTAATTGTTGATTCTATTGTAAATATAATCAAGTGAGTATATTATGAGGTTTCATAATACCTAAATTAATTTTTAAAAATTAATTTTCTTCCAGATTTGTATAACATTTCGAGGCATATGTGAATAAAGAAAGTACTATTTTTTCCTATGATATTCTTTCATGTTGGAATTTGATTTAAAAAAAAAGGAAAGAGAAAAATTACCTGTTCAACATTATTTTACCCGAACTTAAGAACGTACAATTACTGTAGCACTTGTGTGTGTCAAAACTTTATTAAGGCGAATTCAGTAACAACTTATAACATGGTTATAAAAATCGGTTAGAGGTGAAGAGACAGAAATATACCATGAGAAGCGGACAGCTGTCAACGCTTCATATCGTACTTGCTGTTTATTCACAGATATCATGCACAATATTGAAGGTTATCCTATTAGTATAACAAATAAGACGTCAATCTATTCCAAAACCTTAGATCACTGGAGTTAGTATGTATGATTGAATAAAAGAAATATACACAGATACAGATTGCAATGGGAAAAGTAGGCCTATTCAGAATATATTACGTCAAAAATACAAGATATCGAATTGGACAAGTTTTGGTGTGGTCCATTTCGTGGTTTGTTGTTTTATATATATATATATATATATATAGATGCGAAGATACCTAACTTTAACATTTCGACGGCGTCTCGGTAAATTATAAGTGTGAGGATGAGAGATATATATATAAATATATACACACACACACAAACACACTCACACACGCACACATATAGTTGCAATTGAGTTGATGAACATTAAGAAAATACCAGACCTACACTGAACGGCATACTCAATGTAGTGTAATCGTTTAATCTATACATGTAAAAATTTCCAGAATATACAACGATCTATATATTACATATACGTCATGTATAAGAATTGATAACGGAGCACTTAGAAGTGTTAAAGCATCTAATCATTCATCAACTGAAATAAGACAAATCGGAATTTGTCTGCTACTTTAGAATAATATGCCAATATATATGCACCTTAAAGTGACAGTAAATTGAAGCTCCTAATGGCGCCATCTTTCAACAGGATTTGATAAGTGTCTGTGCCTCTAATTTTCCCATAATGCCCCATTCTAGTTTGTAGAAGCTTAGAATGTATCTGTAGGCAATTTTCCACATGTGCAATGTCAAAAATAATAGTTTGAAATATAAAATGTGCCTATTTTCCAAACAGCTGTTAGTCGAAATTCAAAATAAAATCAAATTAATTTTCAAATTATAATCTCAATTTGGCGGTTACTGTAAGGTGGCGCTGTTCAAGTTTTGCCATTTTAAAGGCTCGTTCAACTATGAAGCGATAAACCGCCTAAAACAAAAAACCCAAGCCGTGGGCTTTTTTTTTATTTTTTATTTTTTAATAATATTTCTGTATCTTATAACACCGAGGTAAAAGAGTACGCGAAGGACCTTTGTGGGGGTTACGCATCCCTACTTGCTATTCATTTAGTACCAAAAAAAAAAACAAAAACCGCGACTGTTCTCTGAGGCGGTTTATCGCGGCATATGTGAACAGGCCTTAACGTTATTGTTTTAAAACTTGTCACAAAGTATGTAGGGTCAATTACAACACTCACTAATGTGGCACGCATAATACCCAGGTAAAACTAATGATTATGTACAAGTCTATAATTTTTACATACAGAGCCAAAAGATATAGGCCTTACTAATTTCTGATTAAACTTTATAATTTTTATGAAATAATGAAAAAATATTGACAATAAGATGAACAATGTATTTTACACACACAAAAAAAACAAAAAACAACAACAACAAACACACACACACACACGCCCACACACACACACAACAACAACATAATTATATTTGATAATATGTATCTAATTAAAATATGAATGTACAAACTGTATACTTTATAGATTGGAACAGCTATCTTGCATTTGTGACGAGGCACCACAAAACCACCAAAAAGTCCCCAGATATGAATTTTTAGTTAAGGTCTGATTCTGAAAGAGGAGATTCTCAGCTTTAAAATGATATATAACTCATTAGTATTGGATGTTCCTAACCCACTGAAGAAAGAGTAGAATGCCCAGTCCCTCAGAATGTTACTTATATTAGAAATAAGGGTTTAAAGGTTGCAGTCTATTAAAGCAATCTGACTTGCAAGGTGTTTTACAAAGGTGATAAAAAGAAGATTAGAACTCAATAAAAATTTCTATGAAGGAATTATCAGATTGTCCTAAAACTTGGCATTCTGATAAAACCCATCCAGCTTATTATAGTAGACAAGTACCAAGAGCTTACTCTGTTTTAAAGTTATGGTAGATCAAACGGAGACAAGTATTCAGGGTCGTAAAAAATAACAACTTAATACAACAAAATCCAGAAAAGATAAACATAGGTCTACTAAAATCTGTCAAAATACCACATTTTAGATTGTTTGGAGTCTCCAAATTTTATAATTACTTAGAAAAAAAGTATACCTTTTCAGGAAATACCAAAAATTGAAAAAATTAGCCGTGAGAACCACAAACACCTTTATTGAGCTTTAACTGGAAATCACACCGTGCAACTTTTTGGTGGTTTTGTGGTGCCTGGTCTCATTTGTAAGAAATATTCAAGATAAAATGCATGCATTAACTTTTCATCAAAATTTGTCATTTCGGAATTCTAATTACACTGTATACTCATTTACTCTAGATTTATTCACTACTATGAATAAAAAATTGAAAAAGTTCTTTTAAAAAACAACAACTAATAACAACAAAAGCAGCAATAGGGCACTAAAAGCGAGTCTCCCGTGAAAAAAATGTTTCACATCATTCGGTTCGTTCGACGGAATTTCCTTGGAATCACATAGCAGCTAGACATGCATAAATGATCACACACTGACTGCATTTTCAGGCACAATGTGTGCATATTACGTTTGCTGAATCAAGAATTCGTTTCTAAAACATGCTACATCAACACATTGGTAATATTTTATCAAAACAAGACAAGGAACAGGTGTTTGTAAAGAGGGGCTCTTCTATATTAGACACTAATTTCATTAGACGAAGTTCACTTCGAATCGATATCTAAAGTCCTTGCTATTCTCAAAATAAATTTCGGATGTAGCCTGTTTTGAGAATAAACTTTTCAGATATGTTTTCTCCCCTAATAAGGGAAAAACGTTGCAATTTTTCTTCTCTATTTTATGTTAATAAGCTTTTAAAAATAATTCTATAAGTAGGTAGCACAAAATATCGAAACGAAAGAGGAGATATAACAAATAACAAGAAATATTATATACTGAAGTCTTCCATGAGTTTACAATATCAGATTCTTCATATATAAATATCTGTTTCATTTAGTCTTATAGTGCAAAGTGCATGAGTTTACAATATCAGATTCTTCATATATAAATATTTGTTTCATTTAGTCTTATAGTGCAAAGACAGAGTCTTCAGACGAGTCGCACAATAACGAGAAAAACTGTATTATCTTTTTCAATAGTAATACATTTTCACTTATAAGATATTCATCTGTAACTGATATAGCTACGCTTGTTTTTGTTGTTGTTTTTTTTTTCATCCTCTTTGAGACAAATCCGATATCATACATGATAAAATTATGTTGACAAATGATATCATTCTTATCACAAGCTCTGGCTCTTCTCTATTCTCAAACATAACAAAATACAATAATTATTTCCATGATATTGCTTATAAAATAGGCAAATTTCATATAGTCCAAAAGAAAAACCTGCTCCTCGCAATACAATTCTGTCTCTGACTTGGCCATTCATGAGATCTTACATTCAATTTGGCGAGATGATCTTTCCATAAAGTTGTCACTGCAATGATACCTCAAAAATACCATTATTAAACATTCGTTATTGTGAAATTGAAGAAAACAATTATATCTGATCTTAAATAATTGTGTTCTTATATAGTAATAACATCAAGATTCAAGCTTCGGGCAAGAAAAGATCAACAGACATGAATAATAATAACAGAAATAAATTTTAGTTCATGCAATCTTCTTCGCGTTCTCCTTCCTTGTATTTCTAGATTAATGTACGATACCTTACTTGCAATAACATGCACTTTATCTCGACTTTTACACTATTTTGGACATGTTTTCATAGATGGAGGATGAAATCAGGTAAGATTTCACAGCTTCGTAGATGAACTGATACTGTGCCTGCATATGAAAGAATAGCAACATAGAGAAAGAATCGGATGGATATTGTATCAACGAGGGTAATTAAGCATTGTACATTATAAACATTTCTTAGTCTTTACAACCACCCCTTTCAAGCATTATTCAAAAATATTAATCAAAATCTATGTACAATTTTCATATAAGCTCAAAGAAATATTTGTTTGTTTGTTTGGGTTATGGCTCTTATGGCCGATTCAGACACATAACTGAAAATTGTCTTTAAAAAAACAAAAAACAAAAAAACAAAAACATAAAAAAACGCCCTGGAAAACATGAACGAAATGAGTCAAATGCGCTTCACATTTCTGTATCATATATGACACATTGAGTAGTCATTGTTATGCACAGCTATGTACCTTAACCCCCCCCCCTACCCACGCACAAACACACACAAAAACAAAAACACAAAATTGGGCCGAAATCTTGCCATACATTTACACGTTGAGAATTGCAGCGGCGTGGTTCAATGAGAGGCAGTTTACCATGTTGGTTCTAAACACCGGCGCCCAATTCATTGTTTCCACACATCAGGAAACATCAATCGCTTTTGTTGTTTGTTTGTTTGTCTTTTAAAAATTTTGTTGTTAATGTTGTTTTTGTTGTTGTTTTTATCGGTGTGTACATGCGTTAAACTAAGGTTGCCCTACAAACCTTGCCAGGGGGGAGCATAGGCCAACGGGAATGAAAAATATTATTCTTTCTCACCAGAGATGCCACCGCACCAGTACGCGATGTCCGCAGTCTCTTGCAGGCATGGAACACATCGATTGTTTGTTTGGTCTCCAGATGGTCCACGACAGCCAGAAAAGCACAGAACGCTCCCGTCATTCCTTCACCATCCCTAGATTTAATTTGGATATATACTTAAACATGTGAGATCGTGGTTGAGATTACTTTAAAAACTTGTCAATAAGTTCTATTGTAAGAGGAAAAAATGGAAAGAACGGCACTGTGACTCTGATTTGAGCAACCATGATGAATATCTAAAGTTATGACCCTTCAAACACACAACGTTCTACCCTGCCAGAAAGAACACTATGTCCCACAGTGTGTTCACAGTGTGAAATCATCTTCACACTGTTAAATTCGAGCGTTTTAACATTGTGAATAACATCTTCACATTGTGAGTAAATTCACACTGTGAAATCGAACATCACTACGTGAAATCTCTGTGGTAAACCACACTGTGGAGGTGACCACAGTGTGAAATCATCTTCACACTGTTAAATTCGAGCGTTTTAACATTTTGAATCACATCTTCACAGAGTCGACCATGTGAACACCATGCGAACTCACTGTGGGGAACTGTGTTCTTTCCGGCAGGGATACTGACGTTCACATAACGTCCCGTTCTTTTTTGTTGTTGTTGTTTTCTGGGTGGTGTTTACGTCTTAATGCGATCAAGGACCCAGGCGCTAATCATCGTTAATACCTCTTAATCTATATGTTTGTATAATTTAGGCTCTAAGCTATAATGATGGTATAAAAATTGAATTGCATTTGGTTCAAATATCGAACTTCATATTAAGGTACATGATACCCTTGTACGATGGTCAGGAAACATGGTAAGGAAACTATATGGTTTAATGATGCATAATACCACACGGACCTGCAATGGATGAGAAGCGGAGAGTCTCCTTCTTTCCACACAGTGCTACCTAGAGAAGATACCAGTGCCCTGAACAGGTCCATCACATCTGTCAGTGTCGGGGGTACCTTAGTCGCAGGAGGGCACGAAGCAAGTTGCAGCTGTTTTACCGTCTTTGAAGCGGCCTTTGAAATAAAGTGCGTAGAAAAATAAAGTATACTCAACTTTGATAGCTTCTAATTAAAATGTTATAACCAATGTGACTTTGAAATTTATTTCATGGGGAAAAGTGACTTGTTGTCTGTCAAGTGGTACCTCATTCATGACATTTCTGCCATGGATCACTGAGCACCAGGGTTTTTAAAAAAGTGTTGTCAAAATCTCCTTGTTCCAATTTTGGGCTGATGCAAGGAATGTGGGTCAAGCCATACATGTATGAATGTGTTACTTTAGTCTAAAATCATTTTCAAAGTTGAATTCTCCTTTGTGCTTCAATGCTTCATGGTTTAAAGTGATCCAATGTATCTAAGCTTTCAAATGACCTTGTTTCAATCCATATGATAATCTTTAATTTATTTTAACAGCCTTCTAACTTCTGGTCTCGTGATAAATAAAAACTCTCTGCTCATCTGTCCATTGCACCATTTTACCTGCGTAACGTGCACATGGGGTGATTTCACGCTCGGTGTTGGTGTTTGTGGTTAGTGTTTATTTTGCCGCGAAATCATGATCTAACACCGACTATGAAATGAGAAAAAAATCAGTCGGTGTTAGGTGTTGACCTCTGATTTTCTGACGTAGTTCCGGTTGCCGGTGTTTAATTTTTGTCAGATGTTGTCTGCTGAACCGAGCTCGGCAGCCGGTGTTTAATTTCATGTACAAAATTCCGTTCACTAACACTATACCCTAGGGATTAAGAAATTTTCATTTCACGTTCGGTGTTGGTGCTGGTGTTGCTACTTGTATGCTAGATATGGGAAATTTTGGGGATTAGCCGTGAGAAATAAAGTCAGTAGGCATCATTCGAAGTGTAATTTTACAGGTGTTATGAGGTAGTATGTTCATATAGGTCTGAAATTAAATCTAGGCCAACATTTAGTCCAACGTTCGATCTAGAGCACACGGAAAGGAACTACCTTTGCTTTTTAAAGGGGCGGAAGGAGTGAATAAAAAAATCCTACCTAGTTTTTTTTCCAGATAGATTTGATAAATGTGATGTTAAATATTCCGTAGTAAAAGACCCAGAGAATCCACATTATTAACTAGGATGAGTTCTAAATAAACAATCACAATACAAAAGTAATGAAACTTCACGGCTAATCTGAGCCGATGCCCGAAATTTGGCCGTTGCCATATGTACGCGCTGGGCCGTCCGATCCGGCGTCTAGCTGCATTAGCTACCGCAGCATTTTCTGCTGCAAGTGAGAAACTCGAGAGAAATTAAATCTAAACTTACTGTTCCTGTCAATACTATCCATTTTTGTGAAGTTTCTTACCGGTCTCTAGATCAAATAAGGATTGCTTTTAGAATCACCGGACTACTCGGGCAATTTTACGATATTCTAGACTAACAATTCAGTAGTTAAACACAATTATTTCTTCTTCGTTGAGAATGGTGCTGACGCCATTACCAGTGTTAAGCTATCGATGCGCTTTGTTGGGATATCGGTATCGGCTCCTTAAATCTGAACAGCGGTGTTGGAGCTCGATTTTAGGAGAATCTTTGCTCTAAACACCAACACCAAACACCAACACCGAGCGTGAAATCACCCATGGTGTTTTTCGCGAATAGCACATGAATTCATAGATTTACTGACCTTAAAGACTAAAAATAAGAAAAAGAAGGATACGTGTGTTGAGAATTAACAAGGTAATTGATAGTATACTTTCAAGAAAAAAAGATAGCTTCCCAAATAAATGTTGCCATTTTTAATGACTTACTAAAAAGGCTTACCTTAAAAAAAGGGATCGGTGGGGGGGGGGGGGGGGGGGGGAGCACTCAGTATATAGTGTGCGGTGGGTATGTGCCGCCCAGAAGACCCTCATTTTTACACCCAAATACCGTCTTTCTTAATTCAGCCGAATATGTAATAAAAATGATAAGAAGGTAACCTTTTTTGAGTTGATCTTGGTAACCTCTAGTGTTCTCTGCATGATCGGTCGCTTATATTCTTCTTTGAGGACTTCTACTCTGAAAGGACCGTATTGCTTGCTTCCTTCTGTTTGCCAGTACTGTGCGTATGTCTGTTATCGGCGATAAACATATAGAAAGGAATTTAATTATGTGGACGAAATATATAGAAAAAGAGTATAGGATCCATTCATGCCAATTAGTTGCAATGTGTTACGTACTATGTATGTCTTTTATCCATTCATTTTATCCCAAAATGACAATTGCTTGATATTTCGATTGACTGATGGGGCTTTCCCATGATACTATCATTTATCAACGGCAATATTGAGAGATTTTTTTCATTTTTGATCGAAGTAAATGCATACATGGAGTCATAGATAGACAGAAGCTTAGATGGACAGACGGAATTAAACAGCTAACAGGTAAAGCACTCGTCTCAGCTCATTGCATGGCTCGAGACCGAACAACTTGGAGAACCATCTTTAACAGGCTTGGGTCACAAATGGTCAGCCATGACTCACAGGGCCATGAGGGCGAAATGGATAAAAGACATGTCTTACGGGTCACACTGCACTGAATCGCACCGGAGGGATTTTAAATGAAACGCAGTGGTAGGCTATTCATATAAAACCCATTAAAAAAAAAATCAATTTTATTATCTGCAAAAGGATAAGTCTTGTAAGTTTCCGTTCCTGGAAACTGGGAAAGGAATACAAAATGAGAAATTTCCGCACAAACTTTTTGAATATGTGATCTGAAAATTTTGTTCAACAAATATAGTCATCACAAAGTATTTAAAATGTACAAAAATATCGTCAGCATATTTTTTGTTAAATGAAACACAAAACTATTCTTTGAAAATTCTGAGGTATTCCGTTGTCGACTATAATACCATTTAATATGCTTGTTTATTGTCTGCTGATAATCAAATGTACATTCTGAATCTGCAGTGATTATATCAATCATTAGAAACGTAACAATGACCATGATGACCCATATGTAAAGCAAAAGCTGTGTAATTCCCTTTCTACCCATGTTATGTTCTTACCTTGTCCCTGGAGTTACCATGAAGCATGACGATTGTTTTCACTTTATAGTCTACTACCAGACGCCAGAAATCAACCACTGTATTGGGTAAGGGCGTTTGTGTCCCGATGTACTGATTTCTTGATACGCATCCCTTGAGATGAAAATTGTTTTGGTTATGATCATATTGGTACTATCTTTAGTTTTTTTTAAAGATACTGGATTATCTTTAAACATTTCTTGATTGTGTAACTTATTCATTGGAAATATGCTTACGAAATAATGATTGTTAAACTAATTTGTATTTGTACTTTGTAACTGTAACTGGTTTGAAAGTAATTATTGGATTCGTTGTAATTATTTGATTCTTTATTATTATTACTCCATGTACCAGGCATATTTTCTATCCTGATCTATCTCTTTATACATTTTCTTTAATCGCATAGGGACTTTCTTATGAAAGTGATATGCGCTTTATCAGCAACGTTCATTATCATTAGTAGTAGTAGTAGTAGTAGGTAGTAGTAGTAGTATAGTACTCATTTTTATTATTTTTATCACAATTATTATTACTATCATTATTATTATTATTATTATTATTGTTATTATTACGATTTTACTTGCATGCGTCATGATCATGAAAACATGAAATGTAGTTTTGTTAGCTATGGGTCTAGTAAGAAAGTAAAACTGTATGTAAATATATGTAAATGTAAATTTTAATAATTATGCAATTAATTTTTTTTTTTGAGATCACTGGACCACATGGAAGACAAGTAGTCGGGCTACTGAAAGTGGGTTAATAGGGTTATCGCTTCATACATTTTTATACGAATATTCTACATGGATTTTTTTTCATCACACGGAAATAGTTACAAATCCTAACACTTCCACTATATGATTAAAAAAAACCCTATTGAGGGCCGATAGTCCTCCATCAGCCCCAACACTACTCATAGCTCAGCAAGTAATCAGATGATGACCATGATGAACAGATTTCAGTCGATTTTTGATATAAGAGGAACAGAGTTTTATTTCTAGCCGTAAGACGCCATTTTCAACAACGAAAAAAAACCAACAAAATCACGTGTCACATTTGCATATTCATGACAAATCTCCCCCACAGGAGAACATGAGAAAGTTTTGCCTATCTAAGATTGTCAATACTTTCTAACAAACAAGAAATGAATATGTTTTCAATGCCTCCTTCAAGGAACCTTCTGATTACAAACGATTCTTTAAAGTTTAAAAGAAATGCAACAGCTAAATTGCAAAGTTTCAACAGATATAAGAACACATGTACAATCCATGAATGCTTCGAGATTATACTTAGTTTACAGTCACTGCAATATCTAAAGATCATAACTTCCTCGATCGTAACATCTACAAACTAGTGAAAAACAAAAAGAAAACGACAATGAATCGATTACACTAGACGTACGAACGACTGAACGCTATCGTGACCATATAAGGATATATAAATATTCATAAGTACAGTGATGTCTGCGACTCATGCGCAGTGTGTGCGAAGGCACGTGTATGCAAAATTAAGCACTGAATATGTATAGAACGAACGAAAACGGCACGCGCCAAGGTCGCGTTGCTATGCAACGACCTCAGGAATGTGGAGAGCTCATTATTATGTCTATCGTAAGCTAAAAATAAGTCAATGTGTTACAAATGCACATGAAACAAGCATTTACAGGTGGTTTTTAAAAAGTTTCAAATATGAAATTGAGTAGAAAACGTCTCTGTTGTTTCTCTAATATACTGAGTACATATAGTCGTACAAAATGTGATATTTACAGCACATTTTTAGTTACAAAACAGTGTCAAAGTACTGCATTGAATCTTGCACATATTAAAACTGTATAACGAGGTTAAAGGTACAGAAAGATGCATGTATTGGCAATGCATCAAATATAGGTAACAGTATAATTACACATCATGCATAATGCTTAAAGTATAATTCTTTCACTGAACTATGTATGTACATTTATACCATGTAGAAATAATATGAAACAAAAATTAACTTCTTTGCACAAACAAAACTTTTAACAGGTCAACTGGTGAAACATGAATTTGTATACACAAAATCTTTTACTGTCTGTAGCTTTACCTTTCACATAAACTAAACAGAATAATACTTTGAATATCACATGTCATGAGTCAGTCTTTCCCATGCAATATTTTTTCTCCTAGCATTCAACTCTGAATTAACACAGTAAGCTATGTAACAAAATTAACAAACATAGTAATAAGTAACATATAATAATTTTCTTTTGTTAACACCTTTTCCATCTGGTTTCAACTCGATGTTAACTGATTTCAATTCAATGTTAACTGATATTTTTGTATCAGTATGACGATATGAAATAAAAAAAAAACGATTTTCTATTTATATCACAATTCCAGGATAAAATCTTGTGTATCCAACAAACTACATGAATAATCTCCTGGTATTTTCATGTTATGATAATTCTGACATAATTTCTTTTTGACTTTTACAAAAAGCACTGTCTTAAATTTCCACATTATTACATGCTGGAATGTTTTGTATATATAGGTATAAACAAATTATGCTTGACCTCATGCATAGACTTACAAATCATTATCACATGAATATGGAATTTTGGGGTATACAATACATGTAAATCACAAGAATGAAAGATACATTTATGAATTGCGCGAAATGTCCAATACTGAAATGTTCAGTTATCCAGTGTCCATTTCACTATGTTCATGTGTCCATGGTAGTCCACTCATGAATCGAATGTCCAGTATCTTCATGCAAATTTGTAATTCACATGTTAAGTGTTCACAAATGTTTGTCATATTTCTCAATGTTCATCACGTTTTCAGTTTTCACAGGTCCATTCATATTCCTATGCTCTGGAAAGCGTATCAGCAATTATATTATCCTTTCCTTTGATATGAGTCACTTTCAGTCCATATGGCTGTAGAATCAAACTCCATCGAAAAAGTCTCTGGTTTCTGGTCCGGAATCGCTCAAGGAAAGTCAATGGATTGTGGTCTGTATATACAGTTACTTCAGACGAGTTGCTCAGATACACCTCAAAGTGTTGAACTGCTAACACCAGACCTAAACACTCTTTCTCTATGGTAGAATACCTTCGCTGATGAATGTTCAGTTTCTTTGAGAAGTAGCTGATGGGTTTCAGGAGTCTAGATTTGTCCTTTTGTAAGAGTACAGCTCCAACTCCTGTGTCACTGGCATCCACAGCGAGCTGGAAAGGTTTTTCAAAGTTTGGTGCTTCCAGCACAGGATCCGACATCAGCACAGCCTTCAATTTCTGGAAAGCTGACTCACAAGCTCCTGACCAGTCAAATTTGACCCCCTTCTTGAGAAGGTCAGTCAGCGGGGCAACCACTTCACTGAAGTTCGGGACGAACTTGCGGTAAAAACCACACATTCCAAGAAATCGGAGGAGTTCTCTCTTGGAGGAGGGGCAGGGAAAATCCACGATAGCCTGGTCTTTGGCGCTTCGTGGGGCAACACGACCTTGACCTATTTCATGACCTAAATAGGTCACAGATGCTTTGGCAAATTCGCATTTTGCCAAGTTCACAACCAGTCCTGACTTGGAAAGCCTTCTAAACAAATCTCTGAGATGAGCCAAATGCTCCTTCCAACTATTGCTATATACCAAGACATCGTCAAGATACACTACACAATTTCCATGCCCTGAAATCACACTATTCATCATCCTCTGAAAAGTCGCAGGGGCATTCTTCATGCCGAATGGCATGACCCGACACTGGAAGAGACCTTGTGGCGTCACAAATGCTGAGATTTCCTTGGTTTCCTCAGATAATGGCACCTGCCAATAACCCTTCATTAGATCTATCTTGCTCACATAGGCAGCGTTTCCAACCTGGTCTATACAATCCTCTATACGGGGGAGAGGAAAAGAATCTGTCTTCGTAACAGCATTAACCTTGCGGAAATCAATACAGAATCTTTGGGAACCATCTGGTTTTGGAACCAGAACTATAGGTGAACTCCAACTACTATTGCTTTGTTCTATGATACCATGTTCAAGCATGTATTCTACTTCTTTGTTCACTACAGTTTTCTTGTCAGGATGTAGTCTGTATGGGTGTTGTTTTATGGGTTCACTTTCACCTACATCAACCTTGTGTACAGTGTTTGTTGCACAACCTAATTTGTCACTACACACCTGTGGAAATTCTTGCAAGATTTCTATTACATCCTGCCTCTCTGACTCTGGCAAATGACTAAGCAATATCTCGGGATTAGACATTACCTTTGAATTATCTAGCCTGGGAATCATCCCTGATTTGAAGTCTATTTCAGGTGGACTTTCTGCATCACCAAGTACATCATCATGTACATGCACAGCAGCAACACCTGAGGAGTCATTAATGATCCTAGCACCTGAATCTGCACCTTTTGCATCAGTGTGCACATCACTGACTGACATCTCATCATCACGCTGATAATACCTTTTCAGCATATTGACATGACAAACTCTCTTTGTCTTTCTCCTATCAGGAGTACTCACAACATAAGTCTCCTTCCCAAGACTCTTCTCAATCAAGTAAGGACCACTAAATCGTACCTTCAGTGGGTCTCCTGGAATCGGAAGTAACACGAGAACCTTGTCACCCTGCTCAAATGAGCGAGACTCTGCCTTCAGATCAGAACGAGCTTTCATCACACCCTGGGATGATTTCAAATGCTCACATGCCAGTTCGCATGCCCTTGACAGTCTTTCTCTAAATTTAGAGACATAGTCCAACACATTATCACCTTCCTCTTCCATTTCAGACAAGAGCTGTTCTTTGACTACCTTCAAGGGGCCTCTCGGTTCATGACCAAAGACAAGTTCGAACGGGGTGAATCCTGTGGATTCATTTGGGGTATCTCTAGATGCAAACAAGAGAAAAGGGATGCCCTTGTCCCACTCTCCTGGATTCTCTTGACAATAAGACTTGATCATTGTCTTCAATGTCTGATGATATCTTTCAAGGGCCCCCTGGGACTGGGGATGATATGCAGATGAGTTGATCTGCTTGATTCCAAGTTGATACATCACTTCCTGGAACACAGTGGACGTAAAATTTGAACCCTGATCTGACAGAATCTCTTTTGGGAGACCGTACCTTGTGAAAAAGATCAAAAGGGCATCAATCACTGTCCTTGCCTTTATGTTCCTCAGTGGAACCGCCTCAGGAAAACGAGTCGTTGTGTCCATGATAGTTGGTAAGTACTGAAAACCGGTCTTGGTCTTAGGCAAAGGGCCTACACAGTCTATCAGCACACGACTGAATGGTTCTTGACTCACTAGAATGGGAATAAGGGGTGCTGGCTTGATGCGATGTTGCGGCTTCCCCACTACTTGACAGGTATGACAGGACTTACAATACTCAGCCACATCTTGTCTGAGCCTTGGCCAATAGAAATGAGCCAAAATCCTGACTACAGTCTTTCTCACACCCAAATGACCTGCCATAGGAATGTCATGTGCCAACCGTAGGATTTCCTTCCTATATCCTGGAGGAACTACAACTTGATGGACTGCTGTCCAATCTTCATCTGGGGGTCGCCTAGAAGGGGTCCATTTACGCATTAATACACCAGACTTTGTGTAGAAACACTGTGACATGTTTTGTGCTTCTTCAGCCGTCACTGCAATATCACGCAACCTGCTCAAATCATCAGCGTCTCCTTGAGCCTTAATCAAGGCAGGCTGACTGAATACTGTCTCACCCTGAACTGAAACATCAAGACTCTCATTCAACTCTTTGAAGAAAGTATCTTCCAAACTAACTTCATCGTCAACTACATTCTCACTCTCTTTCACTTTTTCTTTCATTGCCTGTGCTCTTGTTACTGCACATGAAGGGAAGATTCCCGGAATTTCTTCTTCCAATTTCTCAGTTTCTGAATTCACAACTGGACAAACACTCACAATGGGGGAAGGCAATACTTTACCTCCTGCCAAATCATTCCCAAGCAAGAGCGATATTCCTTGCATCGGCAACTCAGCTACTACTCCAACAATTGCTGAACCAGAAACTAACTGACAGCTCAACTCAATATTGTACAATGGAACAGGCTTATAACCTCCATTTACATCCTGAATGAGAATGCTTCGACCAGTGAAATTCTTCTTGTCCAAGGATGCCTCATTTGCAACCAGCAATGTTTGCGTTGCACCAGTATCCCTCAGAATCACAACTGGCAACTCTTTGTCATCATCACTGAATTTGATAGTACCACAAGAAACACAGTCCTTTTATCGTTCATCAATCTCATCTTGATCAACAACTGTCATTCTACCATGCGGTTTCTTTCACACACCACTATGCACTATGGGATTACGCATTGAAGCCGGCGCAGTGCACGCAAGTCCAGTTGGCTGTGTTGATTTTTGTGTTTGTGTTTTCTCTTTTGCTTTCAATTGTGTCTTTAAATGGCCCTCTTTCTTGCAATAAAAGCAAAATAATCTTCTTTCCTTCAGATTCACCACCACCACCACCACTGGGATTTGTTTTGCTACTTGGCTTTATCTCTCAGGGTGCTCCTTGTCTCCTCCTGAACTCGACATATGTGGTGTAAAATGCATTTTCCCATTATATATGTTGAGCTCAGAAGGAGATTAACTGCACCTTGAAAGATAATGGGGAAGATCTGAAAATCTGTGTACAAAACAAATGGAGAGTTGTTCACAAAATCAGCCATTTTGAAGCAATTTTGCCAATTTGAGGATCCCCATAGAAAGTAAAACGAGACTTTTCAAACTTCCATAACTCTCTCATTTTTTAACCAATTTTAATGAAACTTTTTGTAAAGTGCTTCTCTGAATTTTCACTTTCCAATAACATTGATTCTCTCCTTGGGTTTGGGTTTCCTTTAACATATGTCCTAACTTCCTGTGACATACATCTTTTACACTCCTCTATGAGCATGACCTCTCTCAAGGCTTCAAAACTTTGCTCAACCTTCAAGGAACGAATCCAACGATCCAAAGCAACCTCTTTCCTACGAACAAACTCAACATGAGTTTCCCCTTGATTTCTTCTCAAATTGCGAAATCTCTGACGATACGCCTCGGGGATCAATTCATATGACTGGAGGATAGCATCCTTCACTGTCTGATAATCAAAAGACTGTTCATCACTCAATGCCGAAACCACAGACTGAGCTTTACCTGTGATAACTTGCTGAATCAAAAATGCCCACTCATCTTCCGGCCACTTCATCTTTGAAGCAATCCTCTCAAACATAAGGAAGAAAGAATCTAAATCATTCTCATCAAACTTGGGAACAAGTTTCAACCTGGCTGCAAATTCATTTCCTTCGGATATGCCACGATCTTCCTGCATAGATATTCTAGCCTGAGCATTCATTTCCTCATACCTCATCATCTCAAATTCGAGCCTCTTTCTTTCCATCTCTCTCTCATGTTCAGCAGCTTTTAGTCTATCCCTTCTCTCTTCCAACTCAACCTTAGCAAACTCTGCTTTCAATTCATCAGAATTTGACTCATTTTGTTTGTCACTGCTATCATTAGCATCATCAGTAAGCTCAGATGAGCATGCAGCCGATTCTACAGGGTCTGGGTTACTTAACCCTTTTTGTTCTGCAATTGCATTCAGTATGTCTCTCTTTCGTGTGCAACCACTTAAAACCACACCTAGCTTATTAGCCACACTCTTCATATTAGCCTTGACCAGGCTTTTCAACCTGCCGATTGACAATTCCTCGCTAAGGAACGCCTCAACATCAAATTCGGCCATGATTACTGTGCCCTACTGTGCAATTCACAAACCGTTCAAAATGCACACACACAAACTGACAAAATGTCTGAACCGACGTTCTAAAATTCTGAATAGAAACTTAACAAAATAGATACAGATCAAGTTACCAAAATCTGCACGAACTGCAGCCAAAAACATGCAATCAAACTCTAGTCCTAGCCTAGAAATGGAGGCAACGCCTCGCCAATTGCCATGCTTACAATAAACAAACGTAACTTGCATCTACTACCTACCACCAATATGAGTACATGGGACCATACTCAAGTCTCTACGTCGAATCGTCGTCATCACAAAAACTCACAAAAATACGGCTTGATTTGTCCTTCTCCCGGACAAGCCCCCAATTATTGCGGGCCGATAGTCCTCCATCAGCCCCAACACTACTCATAGCTCAGCAAGTAATCAGATGATGACCATGATGAACAGATTTCAGTCGATTTTTGATATAAGAGGAACAGAGTTTTATTTCTAGCCGTAAGACGCCATTTTCAACAACGAAAAAAACACAACAAAATCACGTGTCACATTTGCATATTCATGACAACCCTCATAAACTTGTGTGAAATTGCATTCTAATCTACAAATGCATCTACTTCAAGACGCTAGTGACAAACTGGTATATTCACCTGTTACAGATTTATTTCAGTACTTACAATGTAGGTTGAATTATTATTTACACCGTCAAACAAACAAATGAGAAGGTTTCAGATCGGCAACATTAACGTTACTAGTAGATTTATGTATGAAGTCTACTTCACATAGTTAACTGGTCTGTTAAAAAGGTAGTGACATAAAAAGGCCCCCTAAAAGCATTGTTCTGTTTTGTTTTCAGTTAACTTAGAATAACCTGCATTATGCTTACTGGCAAGAATGATGCATTTATGTAATCCGTCCCATCTTCCACTTCTGTCATCAGGAATGGACGTGTCCTACCAGCTTTATGACGATCGGGGAGTATGCGTAATAGGAGAGAGAAAGATATAGATTTTTAAAAATGTAAAATACAAGAACTATTTTCTAACGGTGACCAATCACTTGAAGATATTGAAATGCATATGAAAACCCGCCCCCCAAAACGCCCCCTCAAAAAAAAAGAAGAGTAAATAAACAGAAAAACAAAAAACAAAAAACAAACAACCCCCCCCCCCCAAAAAAAAAAAGAAACCGAACACATTTTACAATGAATTCATCTTCCATATATTCAAATATCTGTTTCACCAGCACTTCGCCATTTCCTACAGCAATTTTTCTTTATTCGAGCTCAATGAAAAACACAATTTTTCTATAACTTAAAAAAAATAAAAGGTAGAAAATTCCACCAATAACGAGGGAGGTTTATCTTCAACACTTACAAGGAACCTTGTCTTGGTAGCGATTCTTGACAGCATTTTCAACACCCCTAGCAGCCGCAATTTCTTCTTCTTGGAGGCTGATCGTCAACGCTTCTAATAACTACAAGAAATATTCAAAAACATTATGCTCAATTCTTAAATAATGCTATTCTGTCCATTTTTCAAACTCTTATCTTCAGAAATTTTGCAGGCCATTCCATTGAGATTTTTGAATTGATACAAATTCTACCAGAGATTTTACCCGTGGTTTGGTCTTCCTATCAGCCATTTCGCAGTAAGATGATAAAGGGCATTCATACTGAATTCTGAGATCCCCTTAACCAAATACACAAATACGTGCACATGAAAGTTATTGTACAAATACTGATTTATTCACTGAAAACGCATCCCATCCAACATACTCAGAAATGTTTCTTTAAAAAGGTAAATAGATATTGTTCATGAAGCACCTACATTTTTTTTTTTTGGGGGGGGGGAGTGAATTAATTTGTCTTAATCAGACGAAAACAGCACACGTTTTGGAACTTCGTGATTTATTTTAATATTTGGGGTTATTAGGGTACATGTGCTAACTTTAAATTTGTCTATTCTTAAGCCATACCTCGAACTGTTGCTGCATGGCGGTCATTCCTTTTTCTTTGGAGAGAAGCGACTGGTACGTTTCCTCGAAGGCACTCCGAGGGATACTTGTGTCTCCACATGTCAAGTCCTGGAGAATTGTCTCATAGATGAACCGGTATTGTTTCTTAGAAAAAAATAAAATGGTTTAAGAGGATGTTTTTTACAATGAAGCCAGCTGAATAGATTTTGTGCCCACACCTATTTAATAAATTGCATAACTATGAAATATATCTGTGTATTAATATGATAAAATGTTAGCAACTAAAATAAGCTATTGGGAAACACTTTGCTTGAATGAGGAATTTTTGGTGTGCTCTTCAAATTTTTACACACTATTGTTCCATTTGACACGATGTTCTTTCTTTTAAAGTAGAATATGTCTCACTACAGATCAATCCAGGATATACTGTTAGTATTATATTTATAGGGCATCAAACAATATTTACGCCCTAACATGGTTTTTAAAATATAAGAATAATCGGACAATGGACGTGTGTGTGTGTGTGTGTGTGTGTTGTCGGAGGGGAGAGCTTTTGTTTGGAGGACAAAAGGTGCCCTACCCCCCCCCCCCCCCCACTTTCATAGTCCAAGCCCGACGTTCCGCCGTCTCTGCTGGGTTATTATTGGTACGTGTAATTACAGTATCCAGGAGCATTTTCTCTTCTTAGAATTTTGTTTTCATTTTGTGACTTCCAAAACTAACGACGTACTGGCCATACCTTTGTTTGTACCATTTGGAGACGTTTTTGCCTCATGTTCAGGACGAAAGCGTGGATATCCACAGCTCGTTCAGCCTGGACCTGGTCCAACATGGCGTCCAGTGTAAGAAAGGTTCCAGTCCTTCCTACGCCAGCACTGAAAAATAGACAGTGATCTAGCATACAATATTTCATTTAACTTATTTAATTTCAATTGTCAAAGCTGAGAGGCCTACTTATCATAATATCTGTATTAATCATATTTATACTGACTTTTTATTATCTCAGAAAAGCCTTGGGCAATTTTTGTAACATTTTGAATAAAAGTAGCTTACAGGTACTGTTCTAACATGTTGGACTGGTCATGTCATTCAATGATTTGATCACATTTTCATGAGAATACATGCTTTTCTTTATAGTAGAAAATATACAACTTATATTTAGGAAAAGTTATTATCGTCTGGTCTGAAAGAAAAAAGTGTTACCACTTTCAATTCGTAATAAAAAATCTTCTGGTAAAGTGTTACGGATAACCTTGAAATCGTGGATGTATCCAGAAGAGTGATTTTAAAGAAATTCCACACCATTTTCACCACCCTTTAATCTTTATTTTCTTAAACTTTAGACTCATTTTGAACATTTTTTTTAAAGGTAAATTTGAAATTTGAATATAATCAAATAAATGGTTCTGGTACCTGCAATGTACGACTGTCGGTCCATTGTGACGGGACATCAATTGTTCTCTCGTAGTCCTGACGAAGCTCATAAGATGTGCGCTATACTCTGGAACACCCATGTCTGGCCACGCGGTGTAGTGGTATTGAATTATGTCACGCCCAGTGTTGTTACACTATAGGGTTGAAGGCGCATGAGTACATTAATGCGATTGTAAACATTTCTGCATGGGCGTAGCCATGGTTCGGATGGGTAGGGGAGGAGAAAGGCGGGGGAAGGGACGCAGTATTGTTGTTGCCGATAGGATTATGGGGTTGCGTGTCTTCTTCGCTTTTTTTCACTTTCTCCCTCCCTTTCTTCTCTCTCTCTCTCTCTCTCTCTCTCTCTCTGTGCCTTTGTACCCCTAGCTGCCTTTCTTTTTGATTATGTAGTGGGGCCAGCAATACGCTACTGCTGGTCAGTTATATTGCATACATTGGACGTTTATTTCGGATAATCAGTGTACGTGACATTTTCCAGTTCTAAATATTCTATATTCCAGGTGATTTCGCTTTCAATATGCAAACTGTGATGGTTTTTATTTATTCCGCGTTGAGACATTCAAGACGATAACCTCTAGAAGGCAAAGCGTTGTTATGTTTTTCTGTACACATTATGCTATTAGTAGAATTAATTCTCAAAGGACTATCCAACCTTGGAAAAGGGGTTAATTGCATAAAGCAGAAGCACCAGAGGTTGGCGAATGGTTGAAAGAAATTGGACAAATGACATGAAAATTATGAATGATTAAGCATGGAAGTTATTTAGTGTTCAAGTTTACAATTTATTGCACTTTAACATTAAATGATTTACATTTCTTTGCCATTTTGCCTTTGTATCCAAGTTATTAGCATGTTCTTGTGTATCTTCCATTTTGAGGGCCATGCTTTATAAGCATCTTGCTTTTTGTGGTCCTAACCATGATTTTGCTTTATTGTAGATTTTGACTTATTGATATGTACACTCTTAAAATGTTGGGTAAATTTAGTTGGGTAACTGCTGGTTGGTTAAAAATATTCCCAATTCTGGGCTATTATTAACCAACTGGACACTCGAGTGGTGTAACCAATATTGGTCAATACTTTTTACCTAAATATTGGGCATATATTTACCAACAGTATTTGGTAATTATGGGTTGGGTACTTGTTGCCCTGTAGTTGTGTAATTTTGTCACATTTCCTTTGCCAGTTGGGTAAATTTTGTTGGGTAACTGATGGTTGGTTAGAAATTCGCTTTTGCCCAACTTGTGGTAAATATTTTTACCCAATATTGGGGAAAACACTTATATGAATATTCATGAATTTTTAGTAGCGTATGGTTTGGGGTGGCCCGATTTACTAACTGTCACCGAATGCATAAAAAAATATAAGGGGTATATAAGAGCTTGCACTAGTTTGCACTAACCGGATAGGATAGGACTAGGATAGGATAGAGGTTAAGATATAGGATAGAATAGCATAAAATAGGATAGGTTAGGATTGATTAGGTTAAGACCCAGAAGGACGTAACAAGCAGATTTCATTTTTTTTAACCTAGGTTGGAGGAAAAAGGAAACAATAAATTGGGCAGCTGAATTTGCCCAACCACAAGATATTTGTTACCAAACAGCTGAACAAATAGAGGGTTGGGCAATCCTATTGGGTAAGATTGGTTGGGCAATAATTACCCAACTGAGAATATAACCAACAGTTGGGCAATTGTAGGGTAAAATCTAATGGGTCACCAACTGATGGGCAATTTAATTTGCCCAACAACATAGTAAATGGATTGCCCAACATCAGTTGGGCAAATTTTAACCAAAAGTTGTGTGGACAGTATGTTGCCCAGTGTTGGTTAAAAATTGGGCATTTTTTGCCCAACTTTTTTAAGAGTGTATACTTCTTTTGTAAATATGTTTGCTTTTATGGTTAAATAAATTTTTTTTTAATGTAAAGATCCTGCTCAGCGAGAGTGGAAAATATTCTAATGCTGTTTCTAATGGCTTGTGGGAGATTTGTCCGATAGTAAAACCCAAAGACAATGACTAATATGCCAATTTGAAATTCCCATAAAGTGTAGTAATCTCAAATTTCAAAAAAATTGTAAATTTTGTACTGTTCGTGCAATTTCATTCAAAATTTTACCAATTATTTTCAATGATTTTTTTCCTCAAGAGAATACTCTTATAAAGGATGGATTGTTTTTTTTTTTCTTACAGCACACAGTGTGTTGGGTTTTGTTGACGCCAAGACGTCGTTTAGATTGGAAAGAATGAAAGCATTATGAATCAGTGGCGGATTTAGGGAGGGGGGCACGGACTGGTCCGTGCCCCCCCCCCCTTTTGGAAGAAAAGTATACATTGTGACCCCCTTTTTTATTGTGCCCCCCCCCCCCTTTAGGACGAAAAACCCTCTTTTTTTTTGCTTGTCAGAGAATTTTGGAGGGTTGGCGATTTTTTTTACCGCCCCCCCCCCCCCCCCCACTGAGCAACTTTGGAGACCTGGAGAGACCCCCAAAATATGGGTCTCCCTCCAAGCAGTTTCCAAAAATGACAAACCTGCATTTGTGTGCCCCCCCCCCCCCCTTATACAAAATCCTGGATCCGCCCCTGTTTTGAATGATTTCACAATGTACATGAATATAATTTGCGGAGTTATTACTTACCACCAAATTGATGTACCGGACTGTATAAAGATCATTTATTTCTTCCTTCGTCATTGTCACCCAATATCTCCGTATGCATCGCTGTTAGTTGGCCAGTATTTCTCACATTTTTTCTAAAAAAACGGAAGAATCTAATTAAAAACTTGTTAGACATTATTGCTCATTTATAATCCTATTTCAGATCAAAGATCGGAATTCTAATTTCATATTTTCATATCTTATAACAATAGAATTACATTTCCATGTAATCATATAAGGGAAAGTGTATTTTTTGTAAGCTTCATATAAAGAAAACGCCTCGCAAGTAAATTACTCTCACAAAAACTTTTTAAACTGAACAGAAGAAGGAGATTAATCCCTAGCTTTTGTCAGAAATATAGGCTATAGGTTTTACGGATTTAGAATTCTTTTTAATCAAACATTTCAAATTATTTCTTTAATGATTTGATACTTACATACGGTTACATAAAATATATATTTACCTTAAAAAAATGTATTTTCCCCAAAAGTCATATTCATTGAGGCAATTATGTGAATCTTTAGAATAATTATGACGTAGATAAAATAGGGTTATATTATAACATGCTTACTATGAAAAGACACAAATTCCTTTTTATATCTAACAAACGTAAGGTCCATCTACCCTAAGCCTAAACATTTGTTTGGACCGTAGTGTGAATGGGCCATAATGATAAAGGTTACCTTATTTGCCTCCCTCAGGTTTGTTAGCATCACTATCTTCCTGCAATCATGCTCCCAGACCATACGCCAGAAGTCATCCACCGATGCTGTATTGGGACCTATCAAGAAATAAATGAAATCAAATGGTAAGAAAGCGGATGTAACGGCACGAACAAATAATTTCTAGATTGTATTAAGGCACTTTCACAAACTACAACTTGTCGTTTATTTTCTGTGTACATTTCTCATAAAATATAAATATCTTTGGGCGCTCTTGCGTGGAATATTACAGTTGATAAAATTTGAAAAAATTACCAGCCCCGTCCCCGCCCCCCCCCCCCCCCCCCACAATTATATTGCTAGGTTAAAATCACTTCGAAAAATATTCTGACTTCTCCACACGGGGTAACCTCGCTAGTCATAAGGACGCTATTCATAAGGACCACTTATCCATAAGGACCGCTATCCATAACGCGTGACTAAATGAATAGCGGTTTTGTACGAATAGCGGTCCTTCCAAATAGCGAGCAAACCACAGACAAATTTCCTCGCTATTCATAAGGACATCCATTCATAATGACCACTATTCATAACTACTCATAAGGACCGCTATTCATAGTGCGTGTTAAATGAATAGCGCTTTTCTATGAATAGCGGTTCCTATGAATAGCGAGCGGACCCGCTCCACACACACAGACACCCGCACTTGTCTGAAAAATAAAATGATTTTCTAACCCCTACACATCCCAAGGTCTCGAACTACCCACCCGGGTAACTTGGCCCGCATAAGCACTCCCTAGTAAAATCAACCCCAGAAAAAAAAAAAAAAAAAAAAAAAAAAAACTCCTTGGGACTATTATGCCCCAGTAAATTGACTCACCCCCACCGAAGTTCTCATTATTTTCCCTTCAACATGTTAATTATCCGGGGTTAAAAGCCCTTATAAAGCATTTGTTTCGTTTACATATTCTGCGGAAGTTGTCTGAGGTGGTAAATGTGAAGGGGGGGGGGGTGTAGCTGTCCTAAAATCTTTATATGCTTATTTTCTCACAGAAATTTGAATTCGTGAAAGGGTTAAAACTTGTCATTTACCGCTTGAAATGATTTTTAAAAAAATTCTTAGGAGATAATCTGTAATAATATGTTAAGGTATTCTGACCTTGAGCTGCAATGTATTTCTTGGGAGTCCTGTATCCCTGTAAAAGAAATTTATCTAGTTATAGCGAATGCAGAAAGAAGCCTTTTAAAACTGCAAGAAAAGTTTCAATATCTTTACAATGTGACAAATGATAATTCTATGTAACCGAGATGCAAACTGTATTCAGGACCTCATTTATACCCCTTAGGAACCTCTAAATAACGTTGAAGAACACTAAAACCAAATTTATAATGTTTTATATAGATATAAATTTTATTAAGTACTTTGGGATAAAATATATATCTTAAAATCTTGAGTGACTGGCTTGAAGAAATCATAACGTCTCTGTCATAGCATAAAGTTTATTCCTTAAAGTACAACAATATTGAACGACTTCTAATATCAGTACAATACTATTACTACTCACATCGATAAAAGATGCGTTGATGAAGTCTGAATGAGGATCACGATTTACTACAGAGAGTTTAACACGGGAATTATCATCTGTAGAAAAATATAAAACATGGTGTTTTTTTGTTTTTTTTTTTTGTCTTGTCATTCAGTTGATATCCACAATCAAAGGAGTTGATTATTATTGCACTTTAAGGTGTAGACTATTTCCTGTCCTGCACTGTCCTTCGACGAAATACCTATTAAACAAGTTACTTTAAAAAATGATTTTTACTGCACACGCTGAGAGGTTATTTTAGTCATTCACAGTGCGTTGCAGAAATGAAGACTCCCTGTCTTCTGCAGGGGATGAGGTGGAACTGCCTCTAGTGAGTGCCTCATTGTCTATATATATACAGTCTAGCTTCTTTTTTTTAGAGAGAGAGAGAGCGTCACTTTACCCCAACCCATGTTTGTCATGACTTTGCAATTCCTTCAAATTTTGCACAACTTACAAGGTAAGATGTTAGTGAATCGGTTCTTTTCTTTATTCTCTTCCTTCAAGGCGATGTCCTGTGAATGCAGTTTCTGTGATGGTAAGCTCTGTTGACAGTATGATACAGACAAAGAAAATGTTACAATGACTAATAGATAATTGACTTCATTGATTTTTACTGCAGTTTTTTACTGGCACTGGCAATCCAAATACTAATTGGATCCAACTTGGAATCTAGCAAATAGCATACGATCTGTATTGCAATGAGAATGTGTTCATCCCATCAGACCGACACCCACGATACCAATTCTACGAGACCGACGGCCCACGAGACCGACAGCCTATGAGAACGACTATGTGGTCTGGTGAGCCCTCGAGAAAGTCAGAAGGTACGCAAGGCTGACATGTAGTTCTCGTGGGCTGTCGGCCTCGCTGGACATCGGTCTCGTGGGACTTATGACAACTTTTCAAAAGGCCTACAAGATGTCCACGCGGGCCGACGGTCTCTTTTTAAACGGATGACTGCGGCCGTTTCACTGCCCCTCCATCTTCCCATGCTTCATGAAGCTGACCTTAAAGTCCTCATCCAGGCTATTCGATCCATCAGCGTTTTTTCTGGCCACGTATCCCAGAAGTTGTCCTACAGGAATTGCTTGGTGCTTTGTGGCCTGAGAGGGCATATTCTCGTAGATTGCACATGACAAATTGGTTTCCTCTTCATAGTTGTTGGCATGGTTACTGATTTGGCTGGTTCCACCTTCATCAAATGAGGATATCAAAGAAGCAATAATACACAGACTGTTCATTGAAATTAATTGTATATCTCTTTATTTATTCTTATTCTTCTTATTATTATTATTTAAGGGGGGGGGGGGGACGGAGCATCATCAGTCGATCATTTCCGAAATTAACGACTGAGTCAAGGTATGGTAAATATTTTGAAGATAAGTGATTTCAGTTGATTGTACAATTTTCTTTGGCATTAATCCTAACTCATTAATGAGAAGACAAATAAAAAAATCGTCTAGCCAATAAATAACCGATCATGACAATATAATTATACACTGACTTAAAGAAAGTAATCTTATTTCTATCAGCAAATATATGAAGTAAGACTTGTAATCATTTTGGTGAAGCTAAAAAAGAAAGCTCTAATGCGCATGTACAGAGGCGTATCTAGGTATTCTAGCGCCCGGGGCAAGCTATAAAATCTGCGCCCCCCCCCCCCCCCATGCCCAAACTCAGAATAATGAACGTTTTTAATTTAGAAATGATGGTGAAAATGAGTTTTGATGCACGTAACCCGGGGTTGTTAGCCCAAATTGATGAATTATTGTATAAGCGACTCAAGGAGCAAATTGAAATTTCTTACGTATTTTATCTTTACAAAAAGAGGGAATACAGCGACCTAGCAATAGATTTTTTAAAAATAATTTTGAACATTCCTATTTCGGGGGCGCAAAATAAATGAAAACCCTGAAGAAATATATTTGAGGAATTTAGTGAGGCAATTGCAAGGCAAATTTATGTTTTCTTTCGAATGTTCTATACTTTGAAAGTGCTTTTTATGCACTTCTATCCCATCTGGAGGCGCAAAATTTAACAAGCTCCTGCCTTATGCGAGGGGGGGGGGGACAACTAGAGTCAATTAATGGTTAACACTTTAAAAAACGCCATTCGGGGCGCGAAATAGCTAGATCTTGAGCATAATTATGCCAGGGAGCAAAGCGACCGAGCTTTAGAAAGTTTTCGCATTTCAAACCCTATAAAACACCATTTCTTACGCATTTTTTTCCTTGACTGGGGCGCAAATAACCCTCAAAGGCCATACATTTTCTTGTATTTCTCCCCCTTTTCTTTCTCTCTTTTGCGTTTTTGCGCGCCCTTCAAGTGCCGCCCGGGGCACGTGCCCCCTTTGACCCCCCCCCCCCGTAGATACGCCACTGTGCATGTAACAAGTACCACATCCATGGACGTATTGAGATCAATTACAAAAGGAATGCATATCCTTTGTTACAAAGGAGGATTTGAGATATATGAGACTGTTATGGAAGGATGACGGTAATGAAATTTGGAAACTTTAACTTCTGCGAAGAGTTGCTGATAAGTTATAAATTCCTAACTTTAAAATACTTATTGAATTGATTTAATTCTTGTTAACTTACACGGGATCTCCATTTCCAGACCACCTCCATTCAGCTCTCTAAAATGAACAACAGAAAGGTGATCTATTTTTATTTTTTATTTGTTTTTAATTTTTTTTTTTTTTTGTGCAATGCAATTTTCAATTTCATCGTAATGGCATTAGAACTTTATTATTTTCCTTGATATTTTAAGGGTGAATTTTTATATGATGAGGGTTACACATGTGAGTGCAAGTAATCATCTCTAAGTGGGAAAGTATTTGCAATCTTGTTAATAGTTTATAGATAAAAACCCGTTCATCGTAGGATGTCTTACCGTTCAGTATGATTTCTATTGCGACTATTGGTCACATGTGCCGATTTTCTGAGAGCCGTCCCCGTTCTTCGCAAAGAGTTTAGAATACCATGCAACGAAATGGAGAGCCATTCAGAACTGAAGAGTGGTCTCTTCGTCTTCCTAATTAGAAAAAATGAAAATATTCGGATGTCACGAAAATATTTCAATGGGATTTTTAAAGTAAAGGTAGCGTTAACAAGACTCTAAATGTAATTACTAAGTATTGTCGTGCATGTAAATTGTTTGCTCTGGCGAGCATACACAAACGCCCAAACGAGATATATATTCGTCTTTAATTTTGACTTTGTTAAATCAAGACAGAATTTGATATTATGTTGACAATTTTTTTTTATTGTCAATAATCTTTTCACCTGAACATTCCAAATACACCGTTTGATTCGAAATTTTCCTGCTGGAAAGAACACAGTGTCCCACAGTGTGCAATCATTTTCACAATGTTAAATTCGAGCGTTTTAACATTGTGAATCATAGCTTCACAACTGTGAGCGAGTAAATTCACGCCATGAAATCGAACATCACTATGTGAACACTCTGTGGAAAACCACACTGTGGAGGCGTCCACAGTGTGAAATCATCTTCACACTTTTAAATTCGAGCGTTTTAGCATTTTGGATGACATCTTCACAGAGTCTACTATGTGAACATACTGTGAACACACTGTGAAAACACTGTGTGACCCTGCATTCTTTCCGGCGGGGTTGACAGGCTACATCTACAGTCAGCATGAAACGAATCGTATAAAATGTAAAATTTCATTTGCTTATAAAAGAAGCGAGACCGACGGCCCAAGCGACCAACAGCCCACGAGACCCAAAATGTCAGTCTAATGAATGCTCAGAAAAGTTCTAAGAATGCCCTATATGTTGGTCTCATTGCCTTTCGATCTCTTGGGGATTCTGACGTTTTTATAGGGTTCACGTGACTATCATCGCCGGTCTCGTGCACTGTAACCTAAGAAAAGAGCTTAGTAAAATAGAGTCCCCCATGAACAAATGCATTCGAGCATAAATCGTATTGATTTTTAAGGACGTACCTCGAGTAAACGAGAGCCGCGACGACGAGTAAAAGCACAAAAATTACCAGAAACATACAAACAAGGACTGGTACCATTGCTGCTTGTCTCGATAATGATTCTCTCACTTCAGGTAAGGTTTGGAGGAAAGTAAAAATTAAAATCAATTTTCTACACATAAAGAAATAAAGACAACAAATTCATGTATATTAAAAATGCATCTATTTTATTTTGTAGTTATTTCTATACCGTTTTTCGTTTGCTTGGAAGAAGTAAATTTCCTGTGTTAAATCAGATAACGAACAACTATGACAAAACGGAATAAGGAGCATAGCGTTAAATCTGAGGATGTGTTTATTTATTTTTTAAAAATGTCGATGTCAGAAATATACCCCAAGCTTGGGTGTCCTATTTTCAGTACATATTTGAAAAAATACATTTTATACAAAATTATCATCTAAATCTACCTCAAAAGTGCAAAAAATGAAACTTTTGCATTAAAATGAAATTTTTTAAAATATAGTTATTCATGTACCTTCCTCTGGCATGTCTTGCGTTCGAAATTTAAGAACACTCCCCTTCCCCTCTCCGTATTTGTATTTTGCGATGACCTGTTGTTCAAAGAAGTTTGTAATAAAATGTTTTGTTTTAATAAATGACAGATTATCAATAATAACAGTCGGGTTTGAAAACAATTTAAAAAAAAAATCAATTTTGCTTCCAATTCTAACCATTGCTTCGTAGAGCATATTTTTCATCTTATTTTAGTAAGCTGAAACATGAATAGCACACTGCTGTGTTTTCCTTGATCAGCTTACGATAAATATCACATGTTATTGCACAGTACTTAAATCTGTTTATGTTAGAATAGCAAAATATTTTTATATTACGATATTGGAAATGTCACGGACCTGTCCTGTCCAAGCGAAAACAAAAATTAAATGCTTAGAAATACACTTCAAAGTTTATGTACTGCCATTTCAACCTGGATAGCTAGTGTTAAGTTCAGATAAAAGTAAATATTAGTAGTCGTGCAACCATGTTTTCAACTCTGACATGAAAAATGGCTGCCATGGGTTTCAATATTAGCCGTAAACTAGCATCCGAGCAAAGAAAGTATGGAAAAAATGACTTCTGAAGGAATTACAAAGTAGTTATTATAGGCTTTCGTGTATGAAGGACACTGAACATACCTTTCTGTTAGTTTGTTTTTTGCTAGCAGCCAAATCATGTAAAACGGCCCCCTTGTTAAATATACCACTGACGTTTGCAGAGGTGGAAATGAAAATTAAGACGTGAGATATACGGAAATTAGGAGGACAAATCATTTATACAGAATTATAAACTGAATAAGAAGCAGGGAATGTGCCATACGAGGGTAGATGCTTACGTGGGTGGGTGTACGTGCGAGAGAGTGAGGGTAAAATAATGCCCTTTGCACACGATGCCTCGTTTATGTGACGTAGGACTACGTCAGAGTGTGGCACGATCTTTGACGAGGCATGTAAAGACGGCATTAGAAAACAAAAATTCAAAATGAACAGTGAAAACATTGCTTAGAATGACTGGTATATGAGATAATTGCATTCACATGTCAGTCAGACCAACCTCCGGAATACCGAGCACAGGTCTATACGGTCGCCGAAAACGGCGTATAGAGCAAGATGAATATAGAGCCCTCATCGTTCAGTGCGAGGCAATGTGTACAAAAGGCATGGGGGAAATCGTGCAATGTCGACCTGCTGTTGATAATATATTTTCAAAAATAATGCTATGGATATATTTATTTCAAATGTTTGCCATTTGAAAGTCATTTCATATGACGAATTATTCAAGGTTTTTGATGATAATTGACACACAGCATTATTTTTAAGAATATGCATATCGTTGGCAGGTTGACTTTGCAAGATTCTCCCCATGCCCTTTATACAAACTGTCTCGCACTGAACGATGAGGGCTTTATATTCATACGCCGTTTTCGGAGTATATACCTGTGGTCGGTTTTCCGAAGTTGGGTCTGACTGCATGTTTGCTGAACGCAGATAATGGCGAAATCGTAATGACGCCTTGTGTACCACGGGCATAAAGAGAAATGAAATCTTTAGCAACATGCAAAACAAAAGTACCAATACCTGTATGGAATGATTTGTACCAGGTTTGAGGCCTGTGATGATTTCTTCCATTAAACATGTAGAAGCACAGACCTCTGCCTCAAAAAATATAACAATGCTTGTATTCTCCTTTAGTCCAGACTGCCAGAACTCAATCCTATAGCGAGTGGTGTTAAAATCAGACGCATTTGGCGCAAGCCATTCAACGGCAGCTGAAGTTCCATTCAATGACGTCACAACTATTTTGCTGGGAGGATGATAAACTGGAAAAGGAACGAAAAAAAAATAAATAAATGAACAAACACCATCAGAATAAATTAACTTTGGGGCTATCTTAATATGTTTAAGTATTGCCCATAGAAATTACAGATTTTTAAATAACGATAGTAATACATTGATAATATAAAAATAACTATCCCCTGCGAAATGTTCAAGGAACTAGGCCTATAGCTATACTATAGCTTTAGCCAAGCTGTTCCAAAGCGCTAAATACGTTAAAGGCATTGATTCCGTTCCCATTTATTATACCTACGTTGAGAGTGGCAAAATTAATGTAGATTAAAATCTTGCCAGCGGATATTATTATTTTAGTGCCACAGCTGGGACTCGAACATTCTATTCAATTTCAGTTTAATAACATTTATTTCCAAATTTTCAATATAAGTGTACAGAATTGAACAAAATAATGTACATGTATTTTAACAAAAATATGACAAAATATACATTCATGCGGTACATGCACAGCTGGAGGACACACCTCTGAAAGCAAAAGCTTGGGCGAGGGTGTCCTTAGGCGTACATAATGAATATATAACAAGGAATTAGCTACATACAAAAAGAAAGAAAAAAAGATAACATGGAACCATTTTGATCTACAGTCCATGTATCCGCTAGACCACGAGATCAATCTTTATCATGTTTATACATGGTCACAAATGTTGTGCTGGACTATTTGAATTCACAGTGTGTTGATTTTCTGAAGATGTTTTTGATCCCGAGGGAAACATATCAATAGAATAGAATCATTTGAAATAATCTAACATTCGTCCTGATTGGTCAAAGATTCATTTCCATAAAATAATTTGTAGAACTGCAATTTCATGGCATGCCATTCTACAAAAGAAATAAGTAAAAACTGTCTTTAAGAGCAAAAAAAAAAAAAAAAAGACGGGAGTTAGCAGGTGCTAAACTGATGATTACTCATTACCGACTACGTAGATTACGGACTACTAAATCACTGCATCCCAATATGTTGTTTTTTACTAAATGGGCCTTGCTATCATGAAGGGTTGGCTTGAAATGTACATCTGTTTTATATTTTGTAGGAAGAAGAGACAAAAGGTCGTATAGCCTGTATTCATTGTCGTTATCATGACACATATCAGTTTGTATCATTCTGTCGGTACAAAGTTATATGAACACAGGAAAAAGAAAAGAAAATTAGACTCGTTTTTATTTACTTAGTCTGCGGTGAAGGGGTCATGGTGGTCCCCTCACACCCCCTTCCCTCCTTGGAGGATAGGGGAGAAACTTAGACAGAGGAGTGTGGACAAAAATAACTCGAGATGAAGAAAATGGGCCCATCGGAAGAGCAACTACTAAAAGAGCCAACTTTTATAAGGAGCACTGAAATAAATAGATAGATAAACAAATAAATAAATACGACCCCTTCCAAAGACCATACCCGATCGGTCAAGTGTTCTATCCAACCTGTAACATATTCGCTCACATAACCTGACGCTGATTTAGACTGAAGCAAGCATAAGAGGTGTGGAATAAAATACTTACTACCAATGATCGTATTGCCCTCCACTGCCCGTCCGTACTCCCCGGGGAATCTTTCGTTGTAAGCTCTCACTTTAAAAGAGTAGGTTGTACCTGGAACAAGTTCTTTGAAAGTTACGGCACCCCCATTTTCGCCTCCCGTTAGATTTCCATGCCGGGAGACGTTGCTCAAGTGAGCACTCAAGATGTACTCGTATTGGGAGATCGGTCCATTTCTATACCCACATCCTGGCTTCTTCCAAGTGAACGTAAGGCTATTGTATGATTTATGAGTACACTGTACTTTCTTTGGAGGTCTTGAAGGCGCTAATAAAACAGGGTAGACAGCAAAGAATATCGACTTCAGTATTCAGTCACAAGGTAGGTAAATACATTTCTCTATTTCATTGAGGGTAACAAAAATATCGTAATATATAGTTTACAGACCATAATAATGTTAAATAATCAAATAAAATGTGAGAAGTATAACACTGAAAAAGAGGAAAATCTTCCTCAAGTTACATTAGTAAATCGAAAGGCTGTCTCGCCAAAGTTAGAACAGCCAGGAATTCCGTACATTTCCTGCAGTCACCAAAGAGAAATGCATAATGATTATTTACCACTGTGTCCTGTTGTAAAGTTCGTACACTCATCTTTTCCGTGGCCTCCCTCGTTCTGTCCCCAAACACATACTTCGTATACTGAATGAGCGAGTAATCCATGGATGGTGTTACGCATCGTAGGGTGGTCAGCATAACTACTATTTGATGTGCGCACTGACGGACTTTCACACATGTCTTTGTAGAGTAGTTTATGGGTGACATAATACCTTTGAGCTTCACAAGGATCGGTGGCTGCATCCCAGGTAACTGTAGCATCCAAAACCGACCCAGAACCCTGATGTACAGCGATGTTCCTCGGCACACCTGGAGCTGAACATACGTGCAAGGTGAAAATATAAAATGTTAAAGAAATACAGAAATGTTATTGATTACGACTAAAAGATAGAGTTAATTGGAGGGGGGGGGGGGGGTCGTGGCACAACTTCGTTCTATTCCTCTGGCATACTGCAACCTCATATAGGTCTAGCATAATGGAAAAGGGCCATCTCATAGGCCTAAACTGACTTTAAAGCTCATGTATAGTATTGGTAGAAAAAAGGAAATTGGAAAGAGACATGTTAAATATAGTCTGATGTTGTTCTCCTTGTATCAAAAGATGTCTGTAAGAGATCATTTGGTATTCCATCTATGATTTCTGGTGAATTTCAGTGTAAATATCTGTAAGGAATGCTTGATCACTGTCATTTTGCTAGGACCCTTCCACCCCGACGGCTCCCGCCACAGCAATCTTGGGGCTTCCCACAGAGACAGCGTGTGTGCACTGTGTGTAGCTACTCATCATTGGTTTTACACGTGTGTTTACAGTGTATGGTACATGCTGCCTTTGTTGGGATTTTACGTGCATGTCCCGGCACATAAATTAGTTTTTGCCTCTTATTTGTTTAATATTAAACTTTAGGAGGCGAAATCTTCACAATGTCTTAGTATTGCTAGTATCTTGCTATTTATCAACAAAAATTGAAGAAATCTGACGAAAAGTTTTTGAGGGCTTACCAAAACTTTACATGACCTTTAAAGTGAGCACTATACAAAGCATGACGTTAGCTAAAACACACGTCATCCATTTTATTCGTAGATGGCGCTAAGACTAAGAGAGAAAGAGGAAAAGAGAGAGAAAGAGAGAGAGAGAGAGAGAGAGAGAGAAGGGGGGGGGGGGGAGGAGAAGATGATATAACCCCTCCTGTGCCCTACCCCATATGTGGCCTTGTAGAATCGAATTTACATTCACCAAACTAGACCTGTGCCTCGAATGATGCCCCTCCCTTGTCAATGGCTAGACGGGGGTACTCGTTTTTTTTTCTGAAGGTTCGTTTTTCCGAAGTTTCGTAATTCCGAAACGCAAATTTCCCTTGGCAGGGAGATTATAATTCCGAAAATGAAACGGGGTTCATAATTCGGAATATTTGATGCAATACTTCGAAGGTTCGTTATTCCTAATGTTCGTAATTCCGAAAATGAAATAGGTTTCGTAATTCCGAAAATGAAAAAAGGGTTCATAATTCCGCAGGTTAGTAATTCCGAAAATGAAATATTGCCCTACATAACTTTTCGGAAATATGAATCCTTTTTTTTTATTTTCGGAATTATAAACCTATTACATTTTCGGAATTGCGTACCGTCGGAGTAACGAACCTTCGGAAATACAAACCTTCGGAAAAACGATCCTTCGGAATTATGAACTTTCGGGAAAACGACATGTAACCGGCTAAACCCAAGCTACGTCTCTACACTGATATGACCAATCGAAGCCTAAAATACAGGTATTAAATTTTCAATTCTATTTCGACTTTATCCAGAATTAGAAAGATCTGATATCGAAGAGTAAGTTGCACACTGGTCTTGATGGAAAATAATGATGAATTAATGAAATCATACCTCGAGTAGAAGTCCGTACATCTTCACGTTTCCATTCACTTGTTTTACGTAGTGCGTCAGTCTCTGTAACCACCTGCACTACAAATGTGTACAAAGTGCAGGCTTTTAATGTATCCACCCTGTACACTCTTCGCGTTTCTTCTGTTGTACCACTTTCCTCTATATCGCTCCCCCGCGTAAAACTGTAACTGTAAAACCGGAAAGAACCATGAAGATTTTCACAGTCGGGTTGACTCCAGTAAAACGAGAGCTGAGTATCATTCTGGGTGTGTGAAAGGTCACTGAGCCAGAGAGGATCTATACGAATATATTATTGGGAAAATAGAATTACATATTTATTTTCATGAAAAATCTCAACATGCATTTACAGTCCCTCCTTTCGAAATGTATGTATAATTACTTTATCAGTAAATGGTAATAATGATAATAATTTTGATAAAAACAATAATTAATGATTATAATAATGACAACAATAATAAAAAATGAATAATAACAATAATTAAAACAAAATTTATAATACTACTAATAAAACACTGATAATGTAGCAGCCATAATGAAAATGATCATAATGATAATTGATAATGATAATAGTAATGATAATAATAGGCCTAATAATAATATGAATGTCAGAAATGATGATAATAATAATTATAATGATAAAAGTAATGATTATAATAGGCCTAATAATAATATTAATGTCAGAAATGATGATAATAATAATTATAACAACAATAATAACAACAATAATAATAATAATAATAATAATAATAGTATTAATAATAATAATTATAATAGTTATAATAATGATGTTTTATTTACCTAGGGAGCATCATCAGTATCAACACTGCCCTTTGAAGGAAAACTGTACAAATATTATGTACAAATATAATAATTATTATCTCGTCACATTTGTGTTGATTATTAATATACTAATGTTTTGTTTTAATTGGTACAGTACCTATCTTATTATCCTCTGAATATATGTGTATTTATCAAATTTCACAAACATACCGCTTGGCAATGTTGTTCCATTTAAAGTATATGCACCATCGGCAGCTCCGTCGATCACAATCCATATTCTGTACGTGGCAAAGGGTTCGAGATTCCATATACTCCTATATGTGTTGGAATACCTTGGGAAGAGGGTCCGATTGCGGTGAATCTGATGATCAGGGGGACACGCCTTTTGTTGAACTAGTTGGTATTGCAACTCGTAATAAATTGTGTTACGACACTGTCGATGTACATCCCAAGAGACGGAAAGTGATGTGCTTCTCCTGTCACTAACTTCAGCATCGATAACTGACAAATCACATCAAGGAGAAAAATGATAAGAGACAAAAATTTGACTTAAACGAACGTAGAACATATTTCTCGATCATTGCACTTGGTAATACTTTCAAAACTAATTACATGCACTTTACACCTAACACGTCTAAATGTGCTTCATCCCCTACTGTCAATAATACGTGGTACATAGATCGGCTTATATTACAATATCCGCTTTAATGTCTACCCACCTTTCCTATTTGTATTCAGTATTCAGCAATAATTATTGTTTCATAGTGTCTACTGAATCTTGTTTATAACTGAAACTGAAATGAATAATTCTTTTTTCCTTTAGCAGTGTTAAAAGAGTGTAAAAAAGGGCCTAAAACACTAGGAAATATCCTCTAAAATAAAAACTTGCTGTTGTTTTACAGGAAAAAGACTGTAATTTTATGTCGGGCGATTGTAAATATGCTGATTTCCGTTAAAAAAATGGAAAAACGGGCATTCCCGGCATCCTGACTGCCAGGAAATTTCCCGTGAAAACGCGGCAATTTTTGTTACAGTGCACTTTACATCTAACATGTCTAAATGTGCTTCATCCCCTACTGTCAATAATACATAGGAAGGCTTATTTTACAATATCCGCATTTATGTCTACACACCTTCCCTATTTGTAATCAGTATTCAGGAAGTTTTGATAGATCCAGCAATATTGCTTAATAAGGTCTATTTAATCTTGTTCATAACTGAAATATCATGACTAAAAGTTTTTGTTTTTTCCTTTAGCAGTGTTAATAAAGCGTGAAATTGGCCTAAAACACTAGGAAAATTCCTTTAAAATAGAAAGATGGCAATACCTCCTTACTTATTTCCGGGAACATACCTTTAAAATGTCCCCTTCAAAAACATTGATAAGGGAAACTGTGATGAAATTTCATGTACAACCAGGATAGTTCTCCTTTTATACATCGCACGAATGAGACAACCGTGGAAATCATGTGAAGTTTCTCTAAATATGGAAAAATCTGTGACTAATTAATGGCGTAATCTTTTGTCGTTTTTTTTCCTCGCTCATTTCGTTCTCTGATTTGTCTGCTTCCACACATTCCAAACTTTTCATGAATGATGTTTCTATAAAGATGTCTCTCTTTTATAGCAACTCATCATTTCAATTTCTCTAGGACCCACCTTTTGATGAATATCACAAAAAAAGTACCATACCTGCGGCTGTCGTTGTAGCTGTAGACATTGCTGTGGGAGATTGTAGATTTCCTCTGTTTGTAGCTGTAAGATATATGATATAGCTTGTGCACGGAACCAAGCGTGCAAAGGTAACTGAAGATGAAGTTATGTTGTGGAATTTTTGTTGATCAACTCTCTTGGGACTCCGGATCGAGCGGTCAACAGCAAAGCAGTGTAGTACGCAAAGTCACCGTAAGCGTTGTTGCAAGTTAGGGGATCCCAACCGAATTCGAGTTTCCTACTCTTGACCAAACTAACGCTTACACTGAGTTCTGGCGGGGCTAACAAAACAATCAATACGGATATTAATTTTTGCATAATCGTATTAGAATAAAGTGCACACCAAGAATGGTGACCCTAAATCATAATGCACTTGGTACAACATGTCATTCATACAGCTCTTTTTCAAAACCCATCAGGGGGGTGTTTCATCAATCCTTAAACTTGATCTTAAAATCGATCCGATCGATTTTAAGTGCCTAAAATCGATTTTAGGTTTGAGGGCCTGTTTCATCAAAGTATTTAAAATTGATATCAATTTTAAATCGATTTTAACTTAGGATGTGATCCTGATCGATTTTAAGAGGTGCACAGATCAATTTTAATGTATTATTGGTTATTGATTTGCTATGCTCAGCAGAATTAAGGTTTAACGGTTAAATGTCCGCTAACCTCAATTTGAATTGCACTATTATTTGAAAGTGGATAATGCTCAACAAAATTAATGGCAATGTGTTTCATGTTTGTGGTATCATCAAATGCAAGGTCAATACTAGAGAATAGAATAATGTCTCCTCATTAATGAGTGGTCTACTCACTTTATCAATTATCATTACCCAATTTGTGATATGACTTCAGTATTGCTTAGATTCTTTTGAAATGGGACATGTGAGGTCCAAGGAATTTGCTAATTCATAAATTGCCCCTTTTGGTTAAAATTATTCCTCTTCTCATTTTTCCTTTTCAGCTTGATATGCTTTTTATACCGGCCTATATTTCTTTACATGACAATAATAATAGGTATTACATGCTACACTTTGAATTATTGTTTAAAGAGGAAAAACGGGGAAGTTTTAATTACATATCATTGCTCTTTTCAATAACTAATATGATGGCATTTCCCTAATCAAATTGATCATTCTGATTTTTTGTTGCAAGGAAACAACTACCCCCACAGCAACAATGAGCATCATTTTCATAGACCACCTCCCTCTCCGCCACACACTCAAAAACACACTCCTTTCGAATCGCAAATTTAGCTACATTTTGGAATCTTCCTTTTCAAAGATTTCCTTTTGTTCTTTCCTTTTCGCCCCCCCCCCTCCCCAGAAAAAAAAAAGAAGGGGGGGGAGATACTGGCCTGTAACAAAAAGCACCCTTCCCCTCGTACAAACCAATATACTCACATAAAAATTGCTCTTTATAATCATCTCATAGTTCCTACCACTGATAAGCATACAGTCTCACCTTATATTCATTTCTTGTTCCCCCTCCTTTATCTCATTAAAAGACAAACATCACATTAAAAATAAAAGTTACAAAGAGTTTACAAGCTTAATAACTTATTATTTTTCTCAATCCTTTCATGATTGCAAATCTATGTTTTATAAATTGATGAGGAAGTATTACAGATTCATCAACTTCAATAGAGGAATACGAGTATAACGTTCCAGAGACACTATAGTAGAAAGTGTATAAAATACAATGTTTAAAGCCTACATTTGTTATGATTATATATTTTTCTTCATTATTTCTTCATGAAAATCATCTCCGATATCATTTAAAGACATACAGTAGGAAAGATATCTTTATGGCACTTTGGAATAACTAAAAAAAAGATTATAATTCCAAAAAATAATAATTAGTCCAAAATCAGTCTAAGAAGTAACTTCAGATCCATCTAAAATTTAGAAAAATAACAGGGCCGCGGAGCGTTTTTGAAAGTGGGGGGGGGGGGGGGGGGGGGAGGGGGGCTGATTTGATTTCATTCATTAATGAAAAATTTAGAACTTTTTTTCGGCGGTTTTATAAAAACGCGTCTAATCAAAAAGTGGGGGGGGGGGGCTGCAGCCCCCCTGGTTCCGCGGCCCATGAATAATGTGTAGTTGTTTTTTTTGTCATGACATAAAATCTTCCAACAAAAATGTCTTCACGAAATTGCCTGAAAGGGAAAGTCCACCCCGGTATTTTATTGATTTGAATAAAAGGAGAAAAATGAGAGAAACAGATTAGTGAAAGATTTAGCCAAATCTGATAAGAAATAAGAAAGTTATGAATTTTTGAAGTTGTAATCAATCAAACACAAATCGGCAACTCCGTGACGTATCTTGCGAGCTCCTCTCCTATCTGCTCAGTACAGAAAATTTCATAAATTTTCATTTTCTTAGTTTCTGATGAAGGAATATATTTGTTTCATACGCGTTTTGTGTAAAAACATATGAGCAATGATTATATCTAAAGTGCATGTATGTTTGAATATTTTCTTTAGCGAAAATTGTAATTAATTATTTTTGGGGTACAGGGCAAATGGGAGAGGAGCTCACAAGATGGATGTATGACATTTGCTCCTGCGACAATTGCTCCGGTCTAACTTTGACATGTTAATCCTAAACCTCAACCTAAGTCTAAACCTAACCCTAACCCTAATCCCAATCTTAACATTGTCCTGAAAAAAAAAAAAACTAATCATGAACTTGACCTTAACCATTGACTTTTCGAGATATGGACTGTGGAGCAAATGTCGCAGGAGCAAACGTCGGCGCCCCCACAAGGGACGTCATAGAGTTGCCAATTTGTGTTTGATTGATTACAATTGTAATAACTTTCTTATTTATTATCGTATTTTTCTCAAACCTTCACTGATCTGTTTCTTTAACTTTTCTGCTTCTTTTAAAACCAACTTGTAATCAGGGTAGACTTTCCCTTTAAAGGCCATTTCTTTGACCTCTTGACAATGGACTAATAGGCCAAACACATTGATTCACTGCTGCTCAGGTGAATCTTGAGATTTATCAAAATTATCTATTCTGACCTTTTCAGATAAAAGACTTCAAAAACCCTTTTTAAAGAAGTTTTATTTCCAAAGAAAATGCAGTGACAGATTAAGGAGGCACTTCCGGCTTGCCCCCCCCCCTGAAAGAAAAGTGTATATTGTTTAGTAAATTGTGCCCTCCCCCCCCCCCCCTCTTTCGAATTGATAACCTTTTTCCACTATTTATTGGGGGGGGGGGGGTTGCTTGTCAGAATTTGTTTTTGAACGACAAAGAGAGCACAAAATGTGATAAACCCTCTTTTTTTATTTTTACTTGTCAGAAAATTGTCTGAGACTTGTGCCCCCTTACAAAATCCTGGATCCGCCCCTCCATAAATTTAACCTATATACAGAAGTATGTAGGGTGTTGTGGTCCAACTTGAAGCAGGAAAAGGAGGGTGTTACACAAGTATCTAAAGGCTGGCCATATCGAGCAGATCATTGCTGGTGATCAAGCCTCCATAGTCTGGAAAAATGAGAAAAATAAAAGCACAATTCTGATAAATGAATCCATTGGTACTTAAGGAAAAAGCAGTGCTCTTTTAATTCATTCTGTAATTGTATTTTATGATTATATATAAAAAAAATGAATATTATATATATTATATATATATATATATATTATATATATATATATATACATATATGTATATATATATAAATCAAGTATACGGATTAATTTTTTTAAAAAAATTGATAATAATTATTGTCTTTGATGCTCTTTTGAATTTTCAGAATGGGTGAGAGTATTATGCTTGGTATAAAGACTATTAATATTGATTTTATGTTGTTTTTTAATTTTAGATTGATTGTTCTAGGTTGTGGCAAAAATGAGAGGCACAAAATATGCTAATAAACCAATCATGTCAACTAATACTGCTTACCCTTTCAAATTGAAGTTTTACATCAACTAAAGCATGAAAATCCAAATACAATGAATGAGCAGTAGATGCCACACCTCTATTCATATAGGCCTATTTGAAAACCTGAGATTGAAAAAGAAATTTACCTGTTTTGATAGCAAATATATTCCATAGAATAATTTTCAATTTATAAGTATGAAATATGTTCAAAAGAATTAAAGTGTGTAATTTCGTCAGTGGTTCCACTTGTTTTAAAGTGCAAGATATTTTCCCCCAACTTTACCAACCACATTAAAGTTTTAATTTTAGAATAATGTATCTGATGATTTTTAAGCAGTACCAGATCTTGGATTAGACCAAATATCAAGTGAAATGATATTGCAAAATTGGCATTAAATGTCATTTCATGTTCATTAAATACCATAAGATAACATAGGGGACATCAAGTGGCCAAATACCTTGGACCTGCCTATTTATTTTTGAAATATTAGTATTAGAACTTTCTTTATTTCAACACATTCATTCCCAATATGAACCTTTTGTTAGGGATTGATTCAAATTATCCGTTTTTATCCGTTGCCACGTAATCAAAGTTGGAAATCCAGATTACACATGAAGTACTAGTACAAGTAGTAGGGTCCATTAGTAAACAAAACATACTTACCCTTGCTTTAATGGTACTAGTCCAGGCTATTTTAGCTCAGTAGCTGTAATATACATTCTGCAGATCCAATCCCATTCCTCAGGGCCAGGGGCAAACTTGGGAAAATGAGAACCAAATGCGGAGAAGACATGGCTACAGAAAACCCTTGGGCTAGCGTTGGAGTATTGGTTGGAATACTCTTATCTCCGACTGTGTCCAAAAAAGAAAATGGGGAAATAACTTTAAATTTAATAGTCAATAATAGAGACAATTTTAGCCTTGCCCCACTAACACTTATGCGAGGTTATTCTAGATCAAGACAAATAAATCCAGGGCCCAGGCAGTCTAATTGTTCGTACGTGTCTAGACTACGTCTAGATCTACAGTTACTCTGTTAGATCTAGATCTAGACTAAATCTACATCTAATCTAGATCTAGACTAAATATACATCTACTCCGGATAGACTAGTCTACATCTAACTATCATTTCAGAAGCTAACTTAGGAAGCCAGGCTAAAATTACTTATTGTTAACATAACAAGAGACGAGTCTCATTGAACATTTTCTTGAACAAAACTCGAAACGAGTGTTACAGAATCCAGACATAACTCTAACTTAAGTTATATCTAGGGTCTGTATGACATAAGCGCAAGACCCATTCGTAAATTTCAAATGTCTAACGAGTAACCTTCCTGTAAACTGATATGCGATAATGATATTTACACCAGTAGACAAAAGTTGAGTTTGATTTGCACGAATTTATATGAATGGGACTAAAATGCCTACAGCGGGGAAATTCGCCTATCTGTAACCAAGTCGGAAATGCCGTATTAAGCTGTATTATTACAAATACCAATTGGATTTTATGAATTCTTCTTCAAAAGGGTAATGAAAATTCTTTCATTCTACCAAAATAATACACTTTGTTATCGATTAAAAATATTTTTTTGAAGAAAAACAGAATTTACTTACTTTTTGGGGACCCCTCCAGCAGTGGTTTGGCGTCGCCATTTTGTGGTTGACAGACACAAATTTCACTAGTCTTGATCACAGAGCCCTCCAAATTTATGAAAAATTAATTTAAATCGATTTCAGCTTAAAATCGATTTGATGAAATTTAAGCTAAGAAATCGATTCTATTTGATGAAACACCCCCCAGGACCCTCTTGCATAAAAAAGTTGCGATTAAACGCAACTCAAAACATTAAACGCAAGTCAAAAATACGCGATCCTGATTGGCTGAAAATCAATTTGCGTTCTGGGCCCTCTTGCATAAAAAGTTGCGTTTAATAGCAACTTTTTATGCAAGAGGGCCCAGAACTTTTGGGGTACCATAAAAATAATTTTACATTTTCATTTGTAAACATTGACAATATATCTCTGTAAACCACTTCCTAAAGTAATAACGCATTTTGCATGGGCGTCGCCAGGGGGGGGGGGGGGGTGCGGAGAGTGCGAACGCACCCCCCTCCAGACCAAAAAAAAAAAAAAAAAAAGATTTTTTTTTTTTTTTTGGGGGGGGGGGGGCGTGTCTTTTGAAAAGGGCGACATGTTCTATAGTGACCAGTAGGCAGTACATTTGTCTATACATCCATCTGGCCGGCCGGTTATATGCACTATTGTGTAGTGTCGAACAGCTCATATCTGCGCCACCAGCACCACTGCCTGACAGTGGAGTTGGTAAGTTTTGTCTTTTTCTTTTCCAAAATGCACACCCCCCCCCCCCCCCCCCTTGAAAAAAGCCGGTGACGGCACTGTTATGGAATTGCAATATCTAAAATGGATCCGAAATATGATTAGAAAAATGTATCGGATTAAAATTTAGTTGTATACTGATTTTCGAAAAATGATGATAATAAAAGTAATAATAATAATAATAATAATAATAATAATAACAAAAAGTAATAAAAATAATAATAAACACTGATAATGTAACATCAATAATGAAAATGATGGTAATAATGATAATTAATGATAATGATAATAATGATAATAATAGGCTTCATAGCACTAACAATGATAGAAACGATAATAATAATAATGATAATAATAATAATAACAATAGTAATCATAATAATAATAATACTGATAATATTTATAATTATGATTTTATATTTACCGAGGGATCATCAGTATCAACACTGCCCTTTGACGGAAAACCGTTCAAAAATGTTTTACAAATATTATCATTATTATCTCGCCACATCAGTGATGATTATGAAGATACTTATAATGTTTTGTTTTAACAGTACATATCTCATTATCCTCTCTATATATGTGTATTTATCAAATTTCACAAACATACCGCTTGGCAATGTTGTTCCATTTAAAGTATATGCACTATCGGCAGCTCCGTCGATCACAATCCATATTCTGTACGTGGCAAAGGGTTGGAGATTCCTTATACTCCTATTTGTGTTGGGATACCTTTGGAAGAGGGTCCGATTGCGGTGAATCTGATGATCAGGGGGACACGCCTTTTGTTGAATTAGTTGGTATTGCAACTCGTAATAAATTGTGTTACGACACTTTCGATGTACATCCCAAGAGACGGAAAGTGATGTGCTTCTCCTGTCACTAACTTCAGCATCGATAACTGACAAATCACATCAAGGAGAAAAAATGATGAGAGACAAAAATTTGACTTAAACGAACGTAGAACATATTTCTCGATCATTGCACACTTTCAAAACTAATTACATGCACTTTACACCTAACACGTCTAAATGTGCTTCATCCCCTACTGTCAATAATACGTGGTACATAGATCGGCTTATATTACAATATCCGCTTTAATGTCTACCCACCTTCCCTATTTGTATTCAGTATTCAGCAATATTGTTTCATAGTGTCTACTGAATCTTGTTTATAACTGAAACTGAAATGAATAATTGTTTTTTTTTTTAGCAGTGTTAAAAGAGTGTAAAAAGGGGCCTAAAACACTAGGAAATATCCTCTAAAATAAAAACATGATAATACATCTCAAGGTATATTTTCGGGAACATACTTTTAAAATGTCCACTTTAAAAACATTGATAAGGGGAAACTGTGATGAAATTTCATGTACAACCAGAACAGTTTTTCTTTTATACATAGCACGAATGAGACAACCGTGGCAATCATGTGAAGTTTCTCTAAATATGGAAAAATCTGTGACGAATTAATGGCGTAATCTTTTGTCGTTTTTTTTTTTCACGCTCATTTCGTTCTCTGATTTGTCTGCTTCCACACATTCCAACTTTTCATGAATGATGTTTCTTTAGATATATCTCTCTTTTATAGCAACTCATCATTTCAATTTCTCTAGGACCCACCTTTTGATGAATATCACAAAAAAAGTATCATACCTTCGGCTGTCGTTGTAGATGTAGACATTGCTGTGGGAGATTGTAGATTTTCTCTGTTTGTAGCTGTAAGATATATGATATAGCTTGTGCACGGAACCAAGCCTGCAAAGGTAACTGAAGATGAAGTTATGTTGCGGAATTTTTGTTGATCAACTCTGTTGGGACTCCGGGTCGAGCCGGTCAACAGCACAGCAGTGTAGTACGCAAAGTAACCGTAAGCGTTGTTGCAAGTTAGTGGATCCCAACCGAATTCGAGTTTCCTACTCTTGACCAAACTAACGCTTACATTGAGTTTTGGTGGGGCTATCAAAACAATCAATACGGATATTCATTTTTGCATAATCGTATTAGAATAAAGTGCACATCAAGAACAGCGTCCCTGAATCATAATGCACTTGGTGCAACATGTGCATTCATACAGCTCTTTTTCAAAACCCATATGAACCTTTGGGGTGCACTAAAAATGATTTTACATTTCCATTTGTAAACATTGACAATATATCTTTGTAAACCACTTCCTAAAGTAATAACGCATTTTGGAATTGCAATATCTAAAATGGCTCTGAAATATAATAAGAAAAATATATCGGATTAAAATTTGGTTGTATAATGATTTTAGAAAAAAGATGATGATAATAATAATATTATTATTAATAATAATAATGATAATAATAACAAAAAAATAATGAAAATAATAATAGACACTGATAATGTAGCAGCAATAATGAAAAAGATGATGATAATGATAATCAACAATAATATTTACATAATCCTGGCAATATTTTTTGGCTACTTTTGAGAAAGCAATACATTTTTCACAATTTAATAACTTATCAATCAAAAGACCGATTAACACAAAATTGCACCTCAACCCTGAAAGCAGACACTGGTCAAAATGACGTCTTAATGACGTCGTGTCATACGTCTTAAATACGTCAGATAATGACGTCACTCAGTATGACGACAATTTGCACCCACGTTTGACGTCTTGAAGACGTCTTATATTGACGTAATTTTGACGTCTTTCTGGTCAAATGAAACGTCTTTATAACGTCCTGAAGACATGTTTATTACCAATAGAAGAGGTCATAAAGACGTGTATTTAACGTCGTGTGCTATTCATACTGACGTCTTAAGGACGTCTTAAAGACGTTTAAGGCGTCAAGAAGATATCCCTTTTTACAAAGAAAACAAATTTTAAAAATATTGTCAAATAATTAGAACATTTACATCCTGCCTATATTAACGTTTTGTGCTATATCCTATGCTAAGTCATTATATCCTACATCAACCCTATACTCCCGAAATCCTATATCCTGTACCCAGATACTATACATCTGTATCTATTTTACTATATATAGGGACTATAGTGTAGCACTTGTAAACAGTGGTTGAAGATTACAAAATTTTCTAAAGTATTTCTAAAAATACCTCATCATGACATGACTGAATTATGTACAACATAATAATTAATGGAAGCACATTCTCCATCACAATTAAAAGTGCAATCATTGCATTAATCCTAAAAATCAAATGTCATCTATGTATTTCCACAAATTTTTGTCGTTTCTGCTCATTCATGAATATTCACGATTATTATACTCGGATCACGACGTAAGTATGACGTCTTTTTGACATCTTTTGACTTTATTAAAAACTATAATAGTGAGGAGGTATTTTTTATTATTATGAGGAGGCATTTTAAATCGAACTGGAAAATTGTAATGACATTATTATTATCATTATTATTATTATTATTATTATTATTATAATAATAATAATAATAATAATAATAATAATGATAATGATAATTATGATAATGATATTACATGTGCGTAGTAATATTAATGATAGTGATAATGATAACGACATTGAAATAATAATTTATTTTCGAATACAGTAAATATCTCATTTATCAGCCCCTGAATTTCTACCTATAACTTCATATCACGGTCGCATCAGTGACAAAATATCCCCTAAATAACTGATAATATAAAGTATATACATGTCTGAATATAGCATATTATCATCTCCTGATCATACAAATGCAGAAAATATCTCGTAATTGATTGAATATCACGTAATGATATTGTCCTACAAAACTGGCAAAAAAGTCTTGTAAATTATACTGACGTAAATGTCATAACATTGCCCTACAAAAAATTTCATCATATACAAGTTTTGGAGTGTAAATCCTATTTGTCATTTGAATCCAATTCTCACGCTATTTCACTTATGGTCTAAACTGGTTTGCTCGCTATTCATTTAGTCACGCGTTATGGATATCGGTCCTTATGAATAAGTGGTCCTTATGAATAGCGGTCCTTATAACTAGCAAGGTTACCCCGCATGGACATGTCACGCAGTTGCGTAACCAGGTACTTCGGAGCCTGCGCCGAACAATAAAATTTGCCCCCCCCCCCGAAAAAAAAGAAAGAATGAAAATAACTAAATAAACATTTTTAAGAATACATTAAAAAATAAACCTAAAAAATAAAAACCAGATAACTATCGCTTTAAATCAAGAAATTATGGCACTACGCGTACGCCAGACGTTTGTAGCTAAAGTTCGAGAAAACAATTATACAAACAAGGGGGCAAAGCAACCAAACGGTAGATCTTTTATATTTTCACCCCTCAGAAGCTAAACTTCTGATGTATTCTACCTTTAGGACAAATTTGAATGGCGGCAAAGAAACTGAACATTAGAGAATTATTTTGAACTTTAAAAACTCTATTCTACTCATTGCTTCCTATATTCAGGATGCAAAATTAGAGAAAATCCTCGAATTTAGCTAAGCAATCTAAAGTTAGGATTTCTTTTGAATGTTAAACCTTTTAACATGCTGTTTACATGTATGTGTATGTATTTATTCATTGAACTTCATTGACATATCCATCAATATTTTGCTCGAATATAACATTAATAGTAAGAACAATAATAATAATAATAATAATAATAGGAGTAACTTAGTCATGACAAAAACAGAACAATATATCGTGAGTATAGCATTCAAAACAAACAAACAAACAAACAAACAAACAAAAATACTCATAATTGATCAACTAGACATGCTCTTTCATGAAATATAAATTATCAGATTATGTACAAGTAGTGTAAGGTGATGAGAAAAAGAGCCATTAAAAGAATTATATACATATACTTATACTATATATAGATATGTCTAATAATAAACAATTTAAAGGTTACCACGTTGATCAATAGTATATCGCAAAAAATTGGCAAATTCTTTTATGAGATCGTCTTCTTTTAGTGACATTATAAATATGAATCTCTCCAAACTGTTTATGTTTTCAAAGTTATCATTGAGTGCTTTAAGATTATCAAAAAACATTTCTCTTCTTATTCTAAATTTATCACATTGCATGACATAATGGAATTCGTCTCCTACTGTTTGCATACTACATTCTTCACAAAAACGTATATTCGCTGGTATTTTGTGAGGGCGATGATATCTTCCTTTTTCAATTGGTAGGTTATGTGAGCTTATGCGAAGTTTGCAGATGTTTTGTCTTATGTTTCTATCAGTAAGAATTTTTAGATATTTTTCTTCGTTGATGGAAGTTTTGAATAATCGATATGTCCGCAATTTATTACCCTCTCCATTGTTTTTATCATGGAAAAGATCAAGTTTTATTTGGTTATCAAATATATCTTGTAGCTTACCCTCACAGTGGGAGACGAAGTCGTTTTGCGTCATTTGTACATCATCTGGTTCACACATTTCTATATCATTACAGATGTCTACGGTATCTAAAATCTTTTTTATGTTTCTTAACCAGCAATGCTCCTTGATTTCATAGAGTTGTTTGTTTTCAATATAACTATCATACAATATAGTATCTTGATCAATATTACGCATTCTTATCCAGTACTTAAGAGTGTTAATTAAAACCTCAATAATAAGAGGATATCTTCCAAGTTCAGCAATAACGCCGATATTACTACTTTTGCGATTCATACCAAGCATATGTTTACACCATTGAAGATGGATTTTTTCGAAATTCGGTTTGAAATATAGTTTTGTTTTGTTTGCTTGTTCTGAGAAGAGCTTGCTGCAGACCAGTGTACTACCCCATATTTCCGATCCGTATAATAAAATAGGTTTGATCATACTATCAAAGCAGCGTGTAGAAATTTTAATGTTAGGAGTATATTTGCCAAACGATTTGTATAATTTAAAAAGGGCTTTTCTTCCTTTATCGGCTAAATGTTTTGTAGCTTGCTTAAACAAGCCATTACTGCATACTACAATCCCGAGATATTTGAATTCTTTTACATTCTCAAGAATATGCCCATTCATCCAAAAGTTTTCTTTTATTAAATTCCTTGAATTATTATTACACACCATAATTTTGGTTTTAGAATGATTAATTTCCAGCTTCCATTTCTTGCAGTACTCATTCAATTGGTCCAAACAATGTTCCATTCCTTTTTTGGCAGTTGAAAAAAGAACAATATCGTCTGCATACATAATGCAATTAAGGATTCTTTCATTCAACTCTACGGGACTGCTTTTCTCTCGATCAAAAATATCGGGGATATCATTCAGGAATATATTAAAGAGAGTAGGACTGATTACACAACCTTGTTTAACTCCAATATTTGTACGGAAAGTTGGAGTCAACCCCTCATTTAATTTTACACATAGATTGCATTTTGAATACATATTCTTTATAACACTGTAAAATTTATTCCCGATACCCAGTTCTAATAATTTATACAAAAGACCTTCTCTCCATACACTATCAAAAGCTTTTTTAAGATCGACAAAACAAATATATAGCCCGTTCTTGCTACCATTTTGGTTATGTACAATGTATTTATCTACAATCGTTTTTAAAACGAAAATGTGATCCGATGTCCTAAAACCACTCCTAAATGCAATTTGGTTTGGTTTATACATCTGTTTAGCTTCTATACATTTTACCAAACGTTGATTTAGAACTGAACAGAATAATTTGCCCAAATGACTAGATAAGCAAATCCCTCTGTAATTCGAAGGGTCGTTTGCTGGACCTTTTTTCAATAAGGGTTTAATCAGTCCAACTGACCAACTATCGGGAAAGTATCCACTTGTAAGAATGAGGTTATACAGTTTTGCAAGCAAAGGGGAGAAAAAGTATTGCCCCACTTTCAACATTTCATTTAGTATAGAGTCATTACCAGGTGATTTATTACGTTTCAATTTTCTGATACAGCTTATAACTTCCTCAGCTGTTATATGAAAATCTAGCTCTGTGAAAGCTTTCTGGAACGTACCATCGTTTAAGGATCGTTCAATTCGCTTCTGTTCATCATTTAGAATCTTTTCTTTATTCATTAATTTATGAAAATAGTCGTACCACTTTTTTTCAGGTATCTTATCAGTATCTTGGCCTTTTTTTGTGGTGAGGTCTTCTAAATCTTGGATTAGGTTCCAATATTCTTTAGAGTTATTTTCATACATTCTCTCTAGTTTATCAATAATTTCATTTCTTTTCTTGTTAATATTTTCTTTTAGTCTTTTTTTAAGTGCTTTTTTCGATAAATAGTATTCCGACCTAAGTTGCTTATCAAAAGGATTTCTACAAACCTCTTTGCAAAGTCTCTTCACTTTTTTGCTAAGTGTGAAACTGCTTTTATCGTGAATCGCATTTTTAACTTTCTTCCTGTTTTTCCCCTTTCTTTTTCTGAAGTGTATAGACGATATCATAGCTTTATCTGCATTAACTAGAAGATAAGATGTAATGTCTTTTACAGCGCAGTCTATACCCGTACTGTTTTCTTCATAAATATTACTTGTTAGTTGCGTTAACTGATCTCTTGAGCTAATGAGAGCATTTCTAAAAAGCTCATCGCTTATAGACGAATTCCACTTATATATGCGGGGATGTGGTGACAATTGGAATTCAGTTGTGTCAGATACTTTATTAGATGTATAGTGTGCACTAATGCTTAATTCAATCGGACAGTGATCCGAAAATACAGAAAGATCTTTTACCTGAAAGTATGTCACATCATCAAATATATCAGCGTCAACTATCGCGTAATCTATAACACTTGGGATATGACCATTCACTTCATAACAAGTAAATTTCCCCGACAAGTCTCCTAATTTTCTACCATTAAGAATAATCATATCACAATCTAAGCATGTATCAATAATGTCTTTTCCTCTTTTATCTAATTTTCTTGTATCTTGATTTGTCCTAATTGGGGGTATGATACCAGCAAATGAGGGAGGGAGCAAGGGAGGAAGAGCCCCGGTCTCGTTGTCAAACTGGTCAAATGGATTGTAATCAAGTTCGGTATTAGTGTGACCATTAAGGTCTCCCATTATCAATATTTTCCCCTCGTTCTTATATTTTGCTATATCATTTTTAATAAGCTGTATTAAATCTACATTGCTTGAGAAGGTAGAGTTTTCTGGGCTGATGTATGCAAAACACATAAAAACGTCATTCTCTAATTTAAAACTCTTTTTTGAAATTTTGATCCAAATGTATTCACTTGAAGTGTGGGGAAGTATAGTAATACCCTTCTTCAAGGTTTCTTTTATGTACAAAGCAAGACCACCAGAATCCGATTTAGCTCTCTTATTCCTTTTCCTACAAACAACAGTATATACGTATCCCTCTATATCGAGGTTTTCATTACAATTTGTTTTCGTTTCAGCAATACAAAAAATATCATAACGTTTGGCAACTTGAACAAAATCTTCTACGTTAAGAAGTGATGTCTTTTGTATACTATTAAAGCGCTTATGAAGTCCGTTTATGTTCCAATAGCATATTTTGATATTCTTATTAGTAATGACGGGAGACATATCAATAACTTATTTAATGTTTAGTATTTTTAGAGTATTTCTTTAGTGCATAGCTCCGTTCGACAGCGTAACGGAGGTTTGCAGCTAACACTCTTGTACCATTCTGGTTCAGATGATACCTATCGTATTTGAACAAACTCTCAATTATTGATCCATTGTGGACGAGGTTCTGGTGGTGGACTATCCTAACTTGCACATCATACCTATATTCATTCTTTAAATCATTATTCACTGCAATTACATGTATGTACTCTCTCATATATTTGGGGCAAAACATTCAACAAAGTTCTGATATAACTTATATGCAAGGGAGCAAAGCAACCAAAGTTAAGGCGGATTCACACCGAACACGACACACGACACACGACACGACAAAACGACATGAGCGACTTTCTGAAAAATCGCTCTAATGCAAACCCTATGGCACCGTGCACACCTGCCACGACATTTTTCGAAACGTCGTGCACGACATTTTTAGAGGTTCTTAGTCGTTTCAGAAAATCGCTCAGTGAGCGATTTTCCCAGCACGACAAAACGACATTTTGGCCACCAACCAATTAGCGTGGAGGATTTGCAGTGACGTCATATCCAAAGCCGCTAATTGCATTGCAGAAACTTTTCATTTCTCCAGCTCATATCTCTATGGGATTTTACGAGTAAATTATTTTATCGCACCGCACAAAAAGTACCATAGAGCTATACACAAAAACACAGCATCGGTTATGTTTTCGTCTAGTCAAACCAAAACGAGAGATCTAAGTTACATAGATCTACTTGTCTGATTGATCCTTTGGTTGAAAGGTTGCTGAAAATTTATCTACGGTAACACTAAGACTAATTAGATGAGAGGTCTATAGACTCTAGTCTATATTTTTATCAATGTTTGACGAACTTAACAAAGGCCAATGTTTGATAAACTTGACAAAGACCAAAACTAACGTTAACAATAATTATAAAACGGGTTCAAGAATGTAGCCATCCTGATTGGTCAAATAACATCACGTGACCGTGCAAAAAAAAGTACTAACGCACGGCGAGGGGACTAACGCACGGCTAATCCGGATAAAACACTAAGATTGTAAGAAAACACTTAGATTGTAGACCTGTTTTATAAAACTATTAATACATGGTTGTGAGTTCGTGCGTTAGTGCGATCCAGCAACACGCAGGTTTTTATTGTGGTGTCTAACACACTCGGCTACGCCTCGTGCGGTAGTACACCACGATAAAAACCTTTGTGTTGCCAGATCGCACTAACGCACTCCCAACCATGTATTAATAGTATACAGTAGAGAATCTGAATTGTAGGTTTAGTTTTTCAGGGTTACACCATGTAATTCTTTCAAGGAATAAGAGCCCTGAAAAGGGCTGGTGAGCTCCGCTAAGAGCTCTGTGGTTCTCGACGTTTCGATCAGTATGCTCTGATCGTCATCAGGAGAATGACTAGAACACTGCCCAGTGGAGGCTATTTATTGCCTACGGAGGGATCCGATTCACAGCCTGATTGGCGTCAATCGGAAATGCCCGCGAATTCTATTCACGGCTGCATTCTCATTCTGGTCACTGATGGCGCTATAATTCCTCTAAACAGAGAAAGCACCGGACGGTGCCATTGTTTTCTCTGAATAAAGAACAAGGGCCAGATTTTCCGCTGAATGATTGCTCCCCTTAGAGAATCTATAGTCTAGACTGCGGAGTGAATAAATGGTGGCTAAACTTAACTTTTCCTAGCCCTAAGTTAGGCTAGGTTATGAGCAAATTCAATGAGTAAAAGTTAGATCCAGAACTAGATCCCTGACTCCAGATCTAAGTTAGGTCTAGCTGTCTAGATATATTATAGGCCTAATTCCTAACAACATGTAAACTAAACGAAACAAGGCCTATTCATAGCTGTTAAAGCTAAACTCCAGCCCGGTCCCAGCCCCAGGACCATTCCAGGTCCAGGAGTGCAGACTCCAGGCAGTGTATCTGGAGGGGGGGGGGGGGGGGGGGGGGGGGGGGGGGGGGGGCATGGTATTGGCATCAGTCGGTTTAAAGTCAGAGCTAGCCTAAGGTCTGCATTATAATGGTCTAGTGCAGTCAGACCCAACTTCTGAAAACCGAGCACAGGTATATACTCCGAAAACGGTGTATGAATAAAGAGCCCTCATCGTTCAGTGCGAGGCAGTGTGTACAAAAGGCATGGGGAAAATCCTGCAAAGTCTACCAGCCAACGATATATAATTTTTAAAAAATAATGCTGCGTGCCAATTATCTTCAAAATCCTTGAATGATTCGTCATATGAAGTGACTTTCAAATGACAAACGTTTGAAATAAATATATCCGCAGCATTATTTTTGAAAAATATATTATCAACAGCAGGTCGACATTGCACGATATTCCCCATGTCTTTTGTACACACTGTCTCGCACTGAACGATGAGGGCTCTATATTCATCTTGCTCCATACGCCGTTTTCGGAGTATATACCTGTGCTCGGTTTTCGGGAGTTGGGTCTAACTGTAGTGTCTGTAAAATCTAAAGAGAGAGAGAGAGAGAGAGAGAGAGAGAGAGACACTCCCCCCCCCCCCCCCCTGCAAATTTCGAACCTGTCAGTGTCACCGACTTTTAACGTTACTAGACCATCTACTCAACTTGACCTGGTTTAGTCTCACTACTGTTGGTTCTAAATTTGAGCCTAATTTTGGGGGGGGGGGGGGGGGGGGGGGCTTGTACTTACTAAGCTGTTAATTCTAGGTCCAGATCTAGAGCCTAACTTTAGGCCAAATAATAGTGTTCTAGATTCTAAGTTAGGCAAAAGTCTAGTCTCTAGACTCTAAATTTAAAATATCCAACATCAATTTACATGTCACTGACTAACATTAGATCTAGAGTTTATTTAGATCTAGAACTAAGTTAAAGACCTTTTTCTTATTTGTAGGTCTAACATTTAGTTCTAACAGTTTAATAGTCTAAATGTTAAACTCACTCCTCCAGGCTCCTTATCTTTTTGTTTTATTATTTGTTTTAGGTATTTTTGATTTTTTTTAAATTTGATCAAAGCATTTCCAGTAGATCTAGAAGCAGTCTAAGTTACAGGCCAATAAAATATTTTTTTTAAAAGGGTGAAATAAAAATAATCATTACATCAATTTGACATATGGCAATAAGTAAAACTGAAATTTTCAGAGAGAATTTTTTCATTGGGGCTACAAATCCGAAATAGGGATGTCAAAGATCTAGCAGTGGCAGATTTAGGGGGCATCCCTTTTTGCTTTTCAGAGAATTTGAAGGAAAACAGGACAAAAAAATAATAATAATAAAAAAATAATAAGATAACCTTTATTTTTCTTTGCTTGTCAGAAAGTTTTCTGAGATATGTGCCCCCCCCCCCCCTCCCTCTTGACAAAATCCTGATTCCTGGATCTGCCTCTGGATCTAGAGTAGATGTATATTTATTATGTACACTTGCTGTTCATAAACCCCTAAGTCTACAATGAGAAAAAGGGGCGAATCCCAACATTTGTTTGAGTTAGGTTGTAAATCGAATTATATGTCACTATGGCCTTTATTATGATTTATCTTTTGCCATATCGCTATATAACCTCTTGATAAATTGAAAAAGGTTAAGTTTTATGTTTCACTTTTTTTTGAAGTTGAATAATTACATAAATTTATATTACAAGACCAACCATTCTATCTGAGATGATTTTTGTTTCATTCAACTCTAAAAATGAAGTTATAGATTCGTTTGGAGATGGAAACTGATAAGTAGTTTTACATAGATATTTTACATACAGTACAACATCCCCCATCAATTATGTCATTACAAATAAGACATAAAGCTAGTCGAAATTCATCTGGTCAAATAATTCATTTACTGCTTTTATTTTTAAAATCGTTATTATTCTCAGCATTGCTATTTTGTCTTTTAAAGTAAACTATTATTATTTTTTAGTATTTTCATTCTGCTTTGTTATTTCTTATCCTGGCAAAAATACAATAATGATCTAAATTCCTTTCTTACTAAATTTACAGGAGAAAATGCTGGATGTAGTTTGGTCAACACACAGGCTTGTTTCATGCAGTACAAGAACATGAGGAAGAACGAGGAAGAGAAGTAGAACTGGTGCCATCATCATTTCAGGTCATCACACACCTTTTCCCATCCTCAAGGAAAAACACTTACTAACGTATTAGTATTGTTGATTTCACATCCTTACCTAAGAGAGTAAGTACAACTTGATTTATAGTACAATACATGTAACAATCCAGTTGTTTTCCCAATGAATCAATTCATGGAAATTGGGGATGGGTGTTCATTCAAAGTCATGTCAATTAGATGTGCTGCATTGTTTTAACAGGGATATAACTTATACCCTGATCTTCTACTTACTAACATAAGCTTTGTCACGGTCCTACACAACGATAGCATTTCATACATAAACACTGATCACGCATGCTTGTGTTATAGTCTCTTGCTATATGTTAGATGCTATTTTCTCATGTTATTAAATTTCTCCTCATTCAAGAAAATGTTTAGTAATTTTGATGTATGTGTTTTGTGAATTGTATCTCAAAAATGTTATACAACTATACAAGTCACTTTGTAGCTATGATGTAATGCTTGTTGTTTGGAAAGCTATATCATTGTTTAATTCTTTTATTATTTTGTAGGGCATGTACACACCTACAAGAGATTGTACCTGGTAGTTGATGCAAAAGGATGCTCTCAAGAACAAGAGGGAGTCGAAGGGAATGAACTTGATGCCATTCATCGTTCTCAGATAGCAGTGTCTCTCCCTTGTCCATCGGCTGCTAATATCAATACTACCTGTGTCACCACACCCTTCCTTGTAGTTCCTGGTACCAGTACCCCTTGCTCCCCCCCCCCCCCTTGATCCTCAAATGATCTCACAATGGAGTGTGCAACAACACACCAAAGGCATAAGATAGTCCATTCATTTTAGTATTTTGAATAACAGTCTTACCCCCATGAAGAATTTCATTTCACAGCCCCTACAACTATCTTACTTCTCTTCTTTAATTTTACTATGTTATGCACTACCACTGGTTAGATTGTTATTTAGTCTGCAATTATAAGTAAATTCTTCAGTGGGGCTTTTCAAAGTTTTGTCAAATCTCTATATCAAAATTTAACTGTGGTTAATGTCGTTGAATATCAATTTATATTCCCCTCCCCCTACATAATCATTTGGCCATTGCAGTTAGATGCATCTTACTAGCAGTATTTCCATGTATTCTGGAAGGGGGAGGGGAGGGGGGGGGGGTGTCCGAGCTAATTGTACTTGCTTACTACATCATACATTCTTGGGGATGAATTACATTTCCATGCTGATGGAGCTTAAACTTACCTGAATACAATACTATAACTGAAAATATTTACATGATTTCTCAATTTACTGTTTTAAGGAAAATCCATACTGGTCTATTATTTTGTTATAGGTGCTTGTTGTAGAAATCTATCTCATTTAAAGTTTTGAATCACAGTATCAAATAACTGTTTTAGTCTTTTAAATATTTGTATTGTTTAATGTTAATCTTTCCAATTATAGTCAGTTCTTTTTTCAGCTTTTAAACAGAATACAATGGGCACTGAACTTGTTACAAATTTTGAAAGAGAGAGGGGGAAGGTAATAGAGATAGAGGAGAGAGAGAGAGGGAGAGGGGGCGGAATAGAGAGAGAGAGAGGGGAATAGAGAGGAGAGAGAGAGAGGGGGGGGGGAGAAGAAATAGGGAAGGACATTTAAAAGTATGTATTTTTTCAATGCAACTTTGAAAACGTATTCTCTGGAGTCATTAAAAGATTTTCCGTAATATGGGGGAAAAGTATTGCTTTTGCTTTGTTGAAAAATATCTGATTTTTTTTTTATCAACCACGAGTGTGTTTTGAGATAACTTATACATAGATACATAGAATATCCAACAATACCGACAACTTTCCCCCTGTATTTACAATTTGAAAGAAAGGAAAAAATTGCAAGGTATGCGGTTGTGACTGCGATTTTATTTGAAGTCTATTGGTATGGAAGTGAGTATACTTGATAGAATGTGAAGTAATAAAACAAACCAATTAGAAAGGAGAGGGTGTGTGACGAGTCCTATCATATCGCAACCTCCCACTTAGCCATTCATCCCCCCCCCACCCCGGTAGCTGCACCAAATCCAAATCGCAGAGAGAATAATAATTTTTTTTTTTAAAGTTTGGGGAAAATGTGCATATTATGTCACAGAGATAAGGTTATGACCATGTGTCATAGACAATCTACTCGTCATAAATGGAAAACAAAAATTTCCGTTAGACGGGCCGTTAGACTTGGCCCAGCAAGAAATTCAAGTAGATCTAATGGCTGGTACCCGTATTCCAGATAATTATAAGCCTGCACCACTATTTTCAATTAAGGAAATACATTTTTCAGATCATTTTTTCTCTAAAACATGGTCAGTCGTGAGTGTATAAGACAAAACTACTTTAATTATTCCGAATAGACGACAAAGATCCTTTTTTTTTTAATCTAAAATACACGATAAAAAAAACAAAACAAAACAAAACAAAAAACAAAAAAAACAAAAAACAAAACAAAAAACGCAGCTATGATTATTCCGAATAGGAAACGGCAAATATCACGTTTGTAATTTCTCAACATGTGTCACTTGACCAATTTTAACAACTTTTAGAAATCCAAATAAAGAATAAATGATTTAAAAAATTAAACAATATAAAACTCTTATAGAATTATTTTGATGACTACAATGATGAACTTCAAATGAATACTATCAAGACATTCTCATCATCAAAAACGACATCACCCTCTCTCCTGCACGACTTTTTAGCGAATGTTGTGTGCGGTGTGCACTGTTTTCCTTAGTAACCAATTTTTCACTCTTCAGCCAATATCAAAGTGTTAACTTTAGAGCACTGTAACTGATTTGGCAGAAAACCAGCGAACTTGTAATTTTCACAGGATAGTAATCCTATGTTTAGACAGTTTTTCAAAAAGTTTCAAGTCATTAATCATAAGGGCTTTTGAAATATGGAGAAAAATGTAAATTTTGGGGAAAAAGATAAAAATTCACATATTTGGCCCAAAATTCTTATACAAATCATCACCAAGACAATTGAATGTGATAGCATGTTGTAGGGAATTTAATCTTCTTCAATTTGATATGTCTTAGATGGTATTTAAAGGTTCTATAAAAAAGTTATATTCAAAATTGTCAATGCTAGTAATACACGGCGGCCATTTTGAAAAAATGGGTTCCATTTTTTTTTTCAGCAGCGTATTTCCGAGGTAGTCCACCTGGAAGTTGTGCAGGGTGGTTCCCCGAGCAAGGTGATACTCAACAACCTTTTACAACAGCCCGTGTCTCACACACCTGCTTTGTCCCCTGAGTACCCAGCAGTGTTGGGTCCAAGACCAGAGGGTCCGAGATCAAGATCAAGATCAAGATCAGACAGTCCGAGATCCAGATCCAGATCAAGATCCGCAGCTCAAGATCGAGATTAGAACATCTGTGATCAAGATCAGATATGTCCGAGTTCAAGATCAAGATCGAGGTTACTGATGCCGATCTCGAGACTGGTCTCGAGATCAAGATCGATCTCGAGGTACCCAACACTGTGTCGTGTTTTCGCCGATTGGTGAACGAGTTTAAAAGCTTTTTCGTTTTGATAATTTACGTTATAACAATGTTGATCTCGAGCGATCTCCAAAATTCCGAGAACAGAAGCTTCGAGATCAAGATCAAGACCAAGACAACACCTTCGAGATCAAGAACAAGATCGAGGTTACTGATGCCGATCTCGAGACTGGTCTCGAGATCAAAATCGATCTCGAGGTACCTAACACTGGTACCCAGACTATATTTCTCTACCAGTCAGTGAAGACCCCATATAAATTGGTCCAGTGGTCACGAAGAAATAGTGCTTTTTGTAACGTATGTCATCAGTCCCTTTCATCCAAGTTGGACAGAAGGGAGACTCACAAAGCACAATGAACAATTTCACACTCCTTTTGAATGGTTTGAAAAGAAAGTTACTGTTTTGTTTTTATCTGCTGTAATTCTTATGGCAGTGCTTCATTTATCGTCATTATTATCATCGTTCTTTTTGTTGTTGTTATTGTTGCTGCAAATAAAGGGCATACCTGTGTACGGTGGACAAAACGTTTTCATTCATATGGATGCCAAGAGACCCATGACATGCTTTACAAAAATCCCCTTTTCTTCACGACTACTGGACCAAATCGGACGGGATCTTCACTGACTGGTAGTGAAATAGTTAGACTTTAATAATCTAGTATGGCTATCGATATTGCAATTTCTTTCTTAACCCGTTGACTACTGAATTTTCATATTACCCATATGTTTAATACAGGGACGACCCAGTTCCAGTAGGCAACGGGTTGATCGGTACCCAAATGCCGGTTGTTAGGTTGTTATATGAATATTGTTTTGCACTATATCTCTCTTTTTACGCGGGGGGGGGGGGGGGGGGGGGGCGTGAACGAGTCATGGGATGGGGGAGAGGCGTGTGGTTCACATTCTAAACCCCACTATCCAATATCTTCATTTGTTGGAGTTATCATGACTATCACTTAAAACTATTATTTACATGTATCATTGTACATATAGTCATAACAGCAACGGGGGGGGGGGGGGGGGGGGGGGGGAGGGGGTGGATTAGACATGGCACGGGAGGAGTGTGGGCTGCTATGACGGGCGGAAAAAGACATAAATATGCCCAACTGTACAACTATACAACTGTCGAGTAGATGTATAGTTTTGACCAATCAGAACACAGGAAACTATACAACTATACAACTGTGCAATTGTTAGCAGCTACGCATGCATAGTTGCATAGTTGTACAGTAAGCAGGCCAAAGTGACATAAATACGAGCAACTATACATCCGTACCGCTGTAGAGTAGATGTATAGTTTTAACCAATCAGAACGCAGGAAACTATACAACTGTACATCTACTCCCGCAGACTGGAATAGATGTATAGTTTTAACTAACTGAAGAGAAGAGGATATCAAAAAAGGGAAAACAAAGAAATACATAAGGAGAGAGAAGAGTATAGATTAAAGGAAAAAACAGAGAAATACCTCAGGAAAGAGAAAAGTATGGATTAAAGGAAAGACAAAGAAATACATAAGGAAAGAGAAGAGGATAGATTAAAGGGAAAAAATACATAAGGAAAGAGAAGAGGATACATGAAAAAGGAAAAAAAAAAAAACGGAGAAATACATAAGGAGAGAGAGAGAGGATAGATTAAAGGAAAGACAAAGAAATACATAAGGAATGAGAAGAGGATAGAATAAATAAAAAACAAAGAAATACATAACAAAGAATAGATGATATATTAAAGGACAAAAGAGAAAAAAAAAACATAAGGCAAGAGAAAATGATTGAAAAGGAAAAACAAAGAAATGTATAAGGAAAGATAAGATGATAGATAAAAGGGAAAAACTATGATATACATAAGGAAAGAACAGAAGATATAGAAGTGAAAACAAAGAAGTACATGAGGAAAGAGAAGCGAGAAGATTAAAGAAAAGACAAAGAAATACATAAGGACAGAGAAGATGATTGAAAAAGGAAAGACAAATAAATATATAAGGAAAGAGAAATTGATTGATTAAAGGAAAAACAAAGATATATATAAGGAAGGAGAAAAGGATAGATTAAAGGAAAGACAAAGAAATACATAAGGAAAGAGAAGAGGATAGATTAAGGGGAAAAACAAAGAAATACATAAGGATAGAGAAGAGGATAGATTAAGGGGGAAAAACAAAGAAATACATAAGGATAGAGAAGAGGATAGATTAAAGGAAAAACAAAGAAATAAATAAGGACAGAACAGAAGATATAGAAATAAAAGAAAAGAAGTACATGAGGAAAGAGAAGCGGATAAGGAAAGAAAAGAACAAGAAGAGGAAAGATTAAGGGAAAAAACAAAAGAATACATGAGGAAAGAGAAGGGGCTATAGAAAAGGGAAACCAGAGAAATACATATTGAAAGAACATAGATTAAAGGGAACACAGGAACGAGAAGAGGATCCTTAATCTTTTCTGTGATCTTTCCTTATGTATTTCTTTGTTTTTCCTCTAATCTATCCTCTTCTCTCTCTCCTTATGTATTTCTTTGTTTTTTCCCTTAATCTATTCTCTTCTCTTTCCTTATGTATTTCTTTGTCTTTCCTTTAATCTATCCTCTTCTCTTTCCTTATGCATATATTTGTTTTTTCCTTTAGTCTATCCTATTCTCTTTCCTTTAGTATTTCTTTGTTTTTCCTCTAATCTATGCTCTTCTCTCTCCTTATGTTTTTCTTTGTCTTTCCTTTAGTATATCCTCCTCTCTTTCCTTATGTATATATTTGTTTTTTCTTTTAATCTATCCTCTACTCTTTCCTTATAATTTTCTTTGTCTTTCCTTTAATCTATCCTCTTCTCTTTCCTTATATATTTCTTCTTTTTCCCTTTTGTATATGTTCTGTTCTTTCCTTATTTATTTCTTTGTTTTTCCTTTAATCTATCCTCTTTGATTGGTTAAAACTATACATCTATTTGAAATTACGGGAGTAGATGTATAGTTGTATAGTTTCCTGTGATCTGATTGGTTAAAACTATACATCTATTCCAGACTGTGGGAGTAGATGTATAGTTGTATAGTTTCCGGTGATCTGATTGGTTAAAACTATATATTTATTCCAGACTGCGGGAGAAGATGTATATTTGTATAGTTTCCTGTGATCTGATTGGTTAAAAACTATACATCTATTCCAGACTGTGGGAGTAGATGTATAGTTGTATAGTTTCCGGTGATCTGATTGGTTTTAAACTATATATTTATTCCAGACTGCGGGAGAAGATGTATATTTGTATAGTTTCCTGTGATCTGATTGGTTAAAACTATACATCTATTTCAGACTGCGGGAGTAGATGTATAGTTGTATAGTTTCCTGTGATCTGATTGTTTAAAACTATACATCTACTCTTCAGCGGTACGGATGTATAGTTGCGTATCCGGACAACTACCCCCTGGACAATTACCCCCCAGACAACCACCCCCCGGAAAACCACCCCTGGACGACTACCCCCCTAGGACAACTACCCCCCAGGACAACTACCCCTAGGACAACTACCCCCCAGGACAACTACCCCCAGGACAATTACCCCCCAGGACAACTACCCCCCAGGACAATTACCCCCTGGACAACTACCCCCGAACCAACTACCCCTGGACAGCTACCCCCGGAAAAATTGTCCTGGGGGTAATTGTCCTGGGGGTAGTTGTCCTGGGGGTTAGTTGTCCTGGGGGGTAATTGTCCTGGGGGGTAATTGTCTGGGGGTAGTTGTCCTGGGGGTAGTTGTCCTGGGGGGTAGATGTCCTAGGGGGGTAGTCGTCCAGGGGGTGGTTTTCCGGGGGTAGTTGTCCGGGGGTAGTTGTCTAGGGGGTAGTTGTCCTAGAATCGTATAGTTGCTCGTATTTATGGCCTTTTGGCCCGGTTACTGTACAACTATGCAACTATGCATGCGTAGCTGCTAACAGTTGCACAGTTGTATAGTTGTATAGTTTCCTGTGTTCTTATTGGTCGAAACTATACATCTACTCGACAGTTGTATAGTTGTAAAGTTGGGCATATTTATGCCGTTTTCCGCCCGTCATAGGCTGCAGGTCTATATACTGGTCTGTATAGTCTGTACTGGTTTCTGTACACACATATCATCAGTCGCTAGGCACATTTACATCATCATGACCATAGCAATAAGATAATAAAGAGTTTATTTATCAAAAAAAGAAAGAAAATTAAAACTGCAATATCTGACATCACATTCGGTATAAATATTCATCTGCTCGCCAATAGCATTTATTAGTGTCATATTTGATTCTACGCCTCACAATGTCACCGTTGCTAGGGAGAAGGCAGCTTTTAGCAACCAATTTTTAAGCCACTCTTCAGCCAATATCAAAGTGTTTACTTAGAGCGCTGTAACTTTTTTGCCAGAAAAGCAGTGAAGTTGTATGTTTGACAAAATATTAACCATATATTTTGGGCAATTTTTAACAATTTCTTTTTATTAGTCATAAAGACATGTGAAATATGGCGAAAAATATAATTCGATGCAGTTCATACTTTTGAGAAAAATGATGAAAATTCATATATTTGGCCAATTTTTAAATCCAAATCATTACCAAGACAATTGATGTGGTATCATGTTGTAGGAAATTTAATTTTCTTCAGTTTGATGCATCATACATGGTATTCAAAGGTTCTATTAAAGAGTTTTTATTCGAAATTGTCAATGCTAGTAATAGTTGGGGGCCATTTTGAAAATAAGGCCGCCATTTCTTTTCAGCAGCGTATTTTCGAGGTAGTCCACCTGGGGGTTGTTCAGGGTGGTCCCCCGAACAAGTTGATACCCAACAACCTTTTGCAACAGCCCGTGTTTCAAAAACCGGCTTCCCCCCCCCCCCCCTCCCCCTGGGTATGAGACATTTGAGCACGATTAAATACGTTCAGACTAAATGGTGACGCTGCAGCTTAATATATGCAAACCTTTTCGTCTATACTATTTAATTTGTCCATGGTACGAGCCATTCGAGCGCACCACAATATGCACGCGTGTTTTGTAATTGCTGGACTGAACACCCTTCGCTAATTAATAATCTTTGGTCTCATGGTCTACTTGGTTGTCTCGGACGTGCTTCATGAGAGTCACATCGTCCAAAAGAAAATGAATGCAAAATAAATTGTGAAACATTGCTTTGAATAACTGGAGTATGCATCAATTGCCTTTTTAAAGTTTGATTAGCGTAGGTAATAACGATATCGCAATGTAGCCTCATGTGCAAACGGGCATTACACATGGACTTGGCGCAAATGGATTTTGTCTAAGATTGCACCATGCATACAGATAACTGTGAAAAGTGCCCATACAAAAATGGTAACAAAGAAAAAAAGCGGAAGAGTGACAATTTACATTTGGGAAGTTCCTCAGCTGTATATATATATATATATATATATATTATATATTTATATATAGTTTTTTTTTTTTTTTGTTTTTACTGATTCATTCTAATACACCAACGAAACGGACACCAGTCTGAACAAAAAATTGCAGTTTCCCAATAACCAAAATTTTGCCAATAATGAGTAATTTTGTAGTCGGTACTGAATAAAACCATGAAGGGGTTGAGTTTTTATTTCTTTGGTGTCATAAACCTATAAAATCTTGTATCGTATACATTTGAGTGGTGCCTTTTTTTTTTTTTTTTTTTTTGCATAGTCTTTTTATTTATTTAATTATTCATTTATTTATTTGTCCAATCTCTAATTATTTTATTTATTGATAGCGTGGCTGAAGCAAACAAGGCCTTTGAACACCCAGTTGCATTCCTCTTATCTGAACTTCAAAGCCCAATTTTTTCCGAATGTGTTTTCGTGTCATCGTCTTTACTTACACAGAATAAGGGTTTATTTCGTTTTATTTCTGTGAACTTAGAAAATCAGAGCTTTGAATCCTTATGATGTTTCGGAAAAGAAATACATACAAACAGCATTGACAACTCTCGTGGACAGAAATACATTGCAAAATGAAATAAGAGAATAATAGGACGCAATAATTATAGGTTATTCTCTCATTTCCTGGGATACCTGTGGCTGTGGAACACATTGACGTTGATTGTACTAGCCTTGGTGATCGTGTCTTCGGGCAGGACATACTGTAACATCCCTCTGCAAAAATGAATAAGGATATGAAAACTGTTAAGATAAGGATGCATTTTGCCTGACAGGCTCTGGGATCATATGTTTTTCGGCATATGTATGGAAGTATAGCGTTCAATTAGTTGGAACACACTAGGCGTAATTAGGTTAAAAAGGACGATCCAAGCTTTAAAGAAATAGATTTTTGAAAGTTTTAGTGAAATGGGACAAACAATAGGAAATTAAGAATATTTGGAAGTTAAACTGATTATACTTGTAGGAACTTCAAACAACTAGAGAATCAACAAAGTCACTGTGATACAGTTTATTTCATTGATCCAACACACAAAAATGACTAAAAATCAAATTACGAAGACTGTTCGCTATCTTTTTTGTGTGTTTTTAGGGGACTTTAGCAAGATGTTTTTATATATCAAGTCGAAGGTTGCAGTACTGGAAAGCTGTTTCCAATTACGTACCAGTCTAATGACCAGTCTTAATAATTATTGACTATGACTATTCTTGATTAGATATTAAAATAGCCCATCTTTCAAATATCTTAACTTTATTCACACAAGATAAATTTTATGAAAGGGTTGATTGTCCTTTAAGAACAATCATCACTTCTCTCTTAGTCAAAATATGGCTAAAAGTCTTAGGATACTATATGACTAAACACAACACTGAAGAATGACCAATATTCAGTTAACATTAATCTTATTAATGGTAAATGCGAACAAGTATTGTACTAAATATACTTGTATAAGCATATATCAACTTTCAGCAACCATAGTAAGTAATAGTTATTTTTTTATTAACACATAGCCCGCTATTGTCGACCATTGTCACTTCCGGGCTCATAGAGAGTATTTTTGTAGAAATTGAATTTACTGGAAAGAAGAACATAATCATTGGTGAAGTCTATAAACCACCAAATTCCAATCACAAAGAATTTTTGGAAACTCTTCAAATGCTATTATCTTCATCTTTACTAAATCAAAAGATATGTATTGTTATGGGAGATTTTAATCTCAATCTATTGCAATGTGATGTTAACCTTAATTGCCAAGATTTTCTTAACTTGATGTTATCGAAATCTTTTGTTCCAGCTTTAACTAAGCCAACTAGGATTACAGATACAACAGCTACATTAATTGACAATATTTTCGTGAGTGGAACTCCCATTCTGAAGTCTGGCATTATCGTTAGTGATATATCCGACCATTTTCCGATTTTTTCCCAAATATCAAATACCAATTGTGACCGCTACTCGAAAACAAACAGATATGAAGGCACCCGAGATTTATCCGAAACTAACATCAATAGACTCAAGGATGCACTAGAACTAGCGGACTGGTCCGAAATATATCATAGTGATGATGTAAACTATTCGTTTGATAAATTTATGGAAATACTATTGCATTACTATAACTCTGTTATTCCAGTTCGCCAGCATACTCGTACAAATTATAAAAAGTGTCCTAAACTTCCGTGGATAACAAAATCTCTCCTGAAATGTATTAATAGGAAAAAATAATCTGTTCTATAAATATAAAAGCAACCCAACTGTCCAGACCAAATCCAAATATTCTCGCTATCGTAATATTCTAATAACCTCATTGCGACTAGCCAAGAAGAATTATTTTACGAGGCAATTTAATTTACATAGAGATGATATCAAATGTACTTGGAGGGTAATTAATAACGTTTTGAAAACAAAAAATAAATCAACCCCAATTACTAAGATCATCGTAAATGGAACAGTAACCCTTGATCCTCTTGCAATAGCAGAGGAATTTAACAATTATTTTGTAAATATTGGCCCGAATCTTGCCCAAAATATTCCTGTACCAGACTTAGACTTTCGATACTTCTTAAAAATGCAAAATCCCCATTCCTTATTCTTCACCCCAATCCTAGAACATGAGGTCATAGATATAGTAAATAACTTAAAAATAAAAAAAGTGCAGGATTTGACGGTATCACAAACCACATTTTAAAAGAAATAATTGGAGAAATTGTATCACCTTTAACACATATTTTGAATTTATCTATAACAAAAGGTATCGTTCCGCAAATGATGAAAATTGCCAAGGTCGTACCAGTCTTTAAGAAAGGAAACACACAAGATCTTGGTAATTATCGCCCTATATCCCTTTTGACTTCCCTCTCTAAAATACTTGAAAAACTCATTTATTCACGAACAATGAAATTTCTTATTGATTTCAATATTCTCTCTGATAATCAGTTTGGCTTTAGACAGAAACATTCCACAACACATGCAATACTTATGTTTTTAGATAAAGTAGCTCATGCCATTGACAACATGTCACATACTGTCGGAATTTTCCTGGACTTCTCCAAGGCCTTCGACACTATCAATCATAATATTTTATTGCAGAAATTATCCCATTATGGGATTCGAGGGAAGGCCTTGGAGTGGTTCAGGAATTATCTCACTGACAGAAAACAATTCGTTAGTATAAATGGTCAAGATTCTTACCAACGATCAATATCTTGCGGTGTTCCTCAAGGTTCCTTATTAGGTCCCTTGTTATTTATTATATATATAAATGACTTCCAAAATTCGTCTGAAATTCTGTCATTTATTCTCTTCGCTGACGACTCTAATATTTTCTTTTCACATCGTAACCCCCAAATGCTCCTTCAAATTGTAAATGATGAACTGAAACTGGTCCAAGCTTGGATAAATGCTAATAAACTATCTTTGAATGTTAAAAAATCTCATTATATATTATACAGTATATACAGTATACGGCCTCCTAGCAATCTGAAGCCTTCCCATGGAGCACTGCAAGCCAAGATTACGCAATACGTCGCGAGCGGCACGGCACAACTTTCAGCTGACTGTGATGCCGAAGATTGCCCCAGCAATTCACACGATGAATTTTCGACCGCTGAATCGGTAGACGAGATCGAGCAATCAGATTTGTCAGCAGAATCACCTGAGCTTGTCAAACTAAACAAAGGAGATACAACTCAGCAAGGAACAGCTGTGAAAAGGAAACAGAAATCCCGCAAACGGTTATCTAAAAAGAAATAGAACAATATTGCTGCTATTACAACAAATCCAGGAAAAGCCCACAACAACCATGCATAACACATGAGTAGTTGTCACTTATTAAGTTTAAATGTACGCGGATTGAGAAACAAAGATAAAAGGAACCAAATATTCCGCTGGCTCAGACATCAAAAAGGGGACATTATCTTCCTACAAGAAACTTTTTGGTCTTGTGATCTTGAAAATATTGTGAGATGTGAATGGCGAGGCGCATGCTTCTTTTCACATGGAACTAACCACTCACGTGGTGTCGCAATACTCTTTAAACAAGGTCTGAATATAGAGAATGTTCAAACGAAATATGAAAAAGATGGAAGATTACTATTTTTACAAGTACGGATTCATGATATCAATATGATGTTAGGAAACATATATGCCCCTACACAAAGAAAGTGTAGAGAGAAATTTTTTCATTTAATTTTTCAAGAAATAAAAGAAATATGCTTTAGTGAAGACTCACGACATTTTGAGATCATATTAGGAGGCGATTGGAATTGCGTTCTCAATGCTAGAAAAGATATAATGGGTACACTAAATAACTATTACGGTAACTTTACTTATTTGCAAAAATTGATTGCGAAATACAAGTTAAATGATGTCTGGAGAAAGACGCATCCAAATGTCAGGCAGTTTACATGGAGGAACGTTACCCTTAAAAGGGCCTCTCGTTTAGATTTTTGGTTGGTTGACTCTAATATTTATAATAGAACATTATCCAGTGATATTAGGCCTGCTATACGTGCCGATCACAACGCAATTTCGCTGAAAATCAGATTCAAAAATACCAAAAGAGGTCCAGGATACTGGAAAATGAATACGTCTATATTAAGTAACAAAGATTATCAAAACCGGATAATCGAATTTATCCACAGGATTTCTAAGATGCACATATCGGCTATAGATAAGTGGGAGTTACTAAAAATCAAAGTTCGTGAGTTTTCACAAAAATATAGTAGAAATAAGTCAGTAATTAATAATGATATCAAATTGAAGTTAGAAAAATTATTATGTTTACTACAAAAGCAAATTGACTGTAATATAGATAACAGTGAGCTGTTAAACGAATATACAAATGTGAAAGAAAAGTTAGAAAAAATATATAAGATTGAAGCGAAAGGTGCGGGAATTAGAGCCCGCGTAAAGTGGATGGAGGAAGGCGAAAAAAACACAAAGTATTTTTTAAATTTAGAAAAAAGTAGGATGAAGAGGAGAGAAATAAAACAACTGAAGTCCGAGAATGGAAGACGTATATTTTATGAAAACAAAGAAATCATGAATGAAGTGTTATTATACTATACAAAGTTGTATGAGAAAGAAGATATAGGAGTTAAAGAAACTGAAAATTATGTTTCAAGACAAACTGTTAATCAGTTAAACGTTGAAGAAAAAGACATGTGTGAAGGTCTGTTGACTACAGAAGAGTGTAAACGTGCTGTATTTTCCATGAGTAAAAATAAAGCCCCTGGTTCTGACGGTGTACCGATAGAATTTTACCAGATGTTCTGGTCCCATATAAAAGATATTCTTGTGAAAGCTTTAAACGAATGTTATATAACAGGGTCGATGTCGAATACACAAAGGACAGGTATTATTACACTTTTGTTTAAGAAGGGTGACCATCAGAACCTTAATAACTGGAGACCCATAACATTATTAAACTGTGATTATAAAATAATAGCTTCTATTCTAGCAACACGCCTCCAAAAGATTCTTTGTCATATTGTTCATGAAACTCAAACAGGTTATGTAAAAGGTCGCTTGGCGTCAAATAATGTGAGGCTAGTGAAAGACGTTATTCAGTATCTGGCAAACCAAAAAGAACATGAAGCCATTATGTTAGTCGACTTCACAAAAGCTTTTGACTGTCTCAATTTAGATTTTCTTGATTTATGTTTAGAAAAAGTTAATTTGGGGCCTTCTTTCAGACATTGGGTCAAAGTTCTGTATACAAATATACAAAGTAGTGTTATAGTTAACGGGTGGGTATCTGAATCATTTTATGTCAAACGGGGTGTCAGACAGGGATGCCCTCTGTCTGCCCTGCTTTTTATCCTAGCAGTCGAATTTATGGCAAATAAGATCAGAAAAAATACAGAAATTAAACCATTCGAAATAGATCAATGTAATATAAAAATGAAATTACTGCAATACGCAGATGATACTTTATTTTTTGTTCATGACCCTCTTTCACTTCAAAATATTATTGATGAGTTGATGCTTTTCGGTAAAGTAGCCGGCCCAAAGTTAAATAAAGATAAGAGCACTATGATATGGATCGGTGATGTAACTTTGAAGTGGAACATATCCAAACATAATTTGACATGGTCTGATAAACCCGTCCAGTACTTAGGTCATCACATTTGTATGGATAATGAATTGGCCTTGAAAACAGATTGGATGAATAGGTTGTCGAAATTAGAAAATATTCTTCAGAGCTGGCAAAGAAGAAATTTAACTATTTTTGGAAAAGTGACCGTACTTAAGTCATTAGCACTTAGTCAGGTTATACATCTAATTATTGTAGATACTATGCCAAATGAATTCCTGAAGAAATTGAATAGAATCATTTTTAAATTTATTTGGGGATCTAAGACAGAAAAAGTAAAGAGAGCTGTTTTGTCAGACAATTATATATATGGAGGAATTAATATGACTGAAATACAAAATCAATTGTTTAGTTTTAGATTGAAATGGCTTGGCCAACTTTCGAACGAAAGTAACGGCATATGGAAAGAAATGAGTAATTTTTGGTTTGACCAATTGGGTGGTTTGAAGTTATTACTATATTGTAACTATGATAAAGATATGTTAAAGATTGTTAAGGAAAAATACATACCAAAATTTATGGAGAAGTTTTATATGCATGGATGGTAATAAGATCACATGCCAGTCGACAAAATACAGATAAAGATGATAAAGCTGGCGAGATTCTATGGTTTAATCAAAATATTACTTTCAACAGGAATATGATTTTTTATGATGATTGGTATAAGGCCGGCATTCTATTCTTGAGCGATATTTTAGAAAACGGCTCCTTCAAGAGAATTGAAGATATTTTGCTTATTTTGAGTACGAGAAGAGGTAAAGCAAATTTGATATTTGATTATATGAAATTAAAGAAAGCAATACCAAAAATATGGATACGGTATGTTAGAAATAGAAATGAGGAACCTTCCTTCCTAAATCGAAGATTAATTCTACCAAATGTTATTGTAAACAAAAAAGAAAAATGTATATATGAAATAAGCAGTAAATTGTACTATAGAATGATCATGTCAAGTAATAGGTTACCATTTTTGAATTCACATTGTCTTTTTTGGGAAACAACGTTAAGCGTTGATATTGTCTGGCCAAATGTTTTTAGACGATTTTTCATTAATCTTCAAGAAAACAAATTACGTGAGTTTAGTTTTAAATTTCTTTATAACTTATTACCGACTCGGAGAAACCTCCATAAGTGGGACTTAGCAAGTGATAGCAATTGTTTTCATTGTAACGTTGAAGAAGACCTAGTTCATGCTTTTTTAGCCTGCAAGTTAAATGAACCACTTTTTGTTTTCGTAAGAAATGTCATAAGAGAGTTTTCCATGTAGAGATACATTTTGATATCTCTTACATATTAACACTAGAGAATGACGATTTAGATGTCGTGCTTTTTATTGCTTTTTGGTGTATTTACAAATTGATTTTGGAAAGAAATGCATCTGGCCAAGATAGAAGAAAGAATGGTCTGATTTTTTTATTTAAAAGAGAAGTAGAAAAAAGGGTACTCTTAAATGAAACAAGAGGAAAAGAAGACTGTAAGTTACCTAATAAATTATTGTATTACATTTGAATGACCATTTACGTAATGTAATCAAACAGTGGGATCGCGGACTGCATACTTTAAGTGTTATTGGGCTATATAGCACCGACCGATGTATGCGGTCCGCGATCCTGCTTATGCATAACAGGTGAGTGTTTGTTCGTTGATATTGCACTTTGAGATGAAAGCATTGCGGAGGTGGCCTATTTACGTTCATTGAAATGCTATCATTGGAAACCTATTATGTTGTACAGACTTAAATTCTGAATGTTTAACTAGTGGATTTTGAACAACATTGTTGAAGAATATTCTTGTAATTACGCAGTAATTGTTGTCTATATTTTGATTTTTGTAAATAAAATCCTCGATTGGGAGGAAAAAAAAAAAAAATATATATATTATACAGTAATTCTATGAAATCCCTACCAGGGAACATATTAATAGACAATACAAATCTAAGCCAAGTGGATTCCACAAAATTTCTTGGTATCTACATTGACAGTGATTTATCATGGAAGGTACACATCAATTACTTATGTAAATTATTGTCCAGAAATACAGGCATCTTAAACTCAAACACAAGTTCCCTCCCAAAATTTTGTTATCTTTGTATACCACTCTAATTTTACCATATCTCAATTACGGAATTCTTGCCTGGGGGAATGGGACCAAAATTCAACTTGACAAGATACTCATCATTCAAAAACGGGCCGTAAGAAATATTAATAACGCTGGATTTCTCTCTCATACTAGCCAATTGTTTTTTAAGAATAAACTCTACGAATCTCAGACATTTATGTGTACAACTTAGGGATATTCATGTATCAGTTATATATAAATGAATTACCAGCAATCGTTTCTGCACTTTTCGTAAAAAACAACGCTATCCACCCATACCCCACACGCCAAAGTAACTCTTTCCATTTGCCACGAACTCGTACAATATTTGCAAAGAAAACCGTTACATTTTCAGGTCCAAAGTATTGGAATGAACTCCCAAGTGAAATTACTGAAGCCACCTCATTGTTTATATTTAAAACGGAAACTAAAACTTCTTCTTCTAAATGGTTATGCCATACAGGCAGAAGCCGACATGTAGTGCTGTCAAAAGAATCTTTTCAATAGGCCATTTTTATTTTCGTATACCACACCTATGCAGTTTATTATTCTCCGAGTGGCAGGGGACGGGCCAATTCACTCGCCTGCAGCGAGCTGTTGCGCCTCAGTAGCCATTGTTCTGACTTCTGGGGTGCAATATAGCTCGTTGCGGGCGGGTGTGGTGGCCCGTCGCTGGGTGCTGGGAGATGTTTTTTTATCTTTCTTCTTCTTCTTCTTCTGCATATTGATAAAATGTTCTATTCATTTATGCCGAAATGCTGACATCATAATCCTGTCACGTTGGTTTATACGTGATTACTGTATTATATGTCTTTTCTTATGTAGTGCGTTGCCACGGCGTACAGGAAATGTTTATTTACCCTAAAAATGTGAATTATTATATCATTGCTGTAATGAAAGTGACAAAGCCATCCAATACTATTTCTTCGATTTTGATTACTGTAACACAATAATTTAATTTATATTCATTTATATACTCATATTGCTGTATCATGCATTGCTCGTTCTTACTATTTTCAAAGACTATTTCAAATATTATTACTCTTTGGAGCCTATAACTCACAAGCGTAGCTTCCTCCTTAGGCTCCTCAATATTTCATTATTATTATAGCCCAGTCTGCTCAATTAATATTGCATGCAAACGCATAGATATGAGGTACTCACCTTCTTTTATTTTCTCTGACAATATATCTCTTGTTTGTTCGTATCATTTATCTCGCTTGTACCAATAATTGTTTGTACCAATTTACATGTATACTGCAAAAAAACACATTGTAAATGTGAAATATGAAACAAACTGAAAACTGAAACTGAAATCACGGACAAAAGATGAAGCGCTAAAACAATTGAATGGGCGCACGCGTGCTCTATTCCTGTGTATCAATGCATTGTACACACACACAGCTTTCGTTCCATATCGTTTTCGATATTTGCTTGCATTCGCTTTTTTCGAGTAAATGATCTTTTTTTAATGCGTTTTTCTGTCGTGAAATATCATGGAAAGTGATGTCTATGGGGGAATCTGAGAGCCCTGTTAGAATTTGTCATCCTAACATTTATGCCAATATATCTTACTATATGTGCAAAATGATATAAGTTATACATCATTAGAAAGTAAAGTCTCTACTCTACAACTTTGCTGTACATTATTTTCCCATAAAATGCACCAGTAAGAAGTAATTGAAGAATATAACCCCCGTACTGGTTCATCACATCACCCTTTAAAATAATCCAGCAGCCGTGGGTTTCGTAATGCACAGGGCAAAGAGTTAAATCCATGATTTTAATTGATAGAAAAATAAGAAATAAATGTTACTTTGAACAAAAGTGAAAAATAGTTTCTAAGCAATAATTAAGATGCAAAAAGTTGATAAAGAGAACTATAAAAATATTAATGTTAATGCCAAATGGTAACATTTTACATATTTTCGGGTGCATGAATGTATTGTATATTCATTCTAATCTATCTCAAAGACCATTTGAAAAGTATTAAAAAAGTTATCATTATTTGGTATGTCAAGACAGAAACTTACTTTTGCTGTTCCTCTTATTTTCAACGAGGGTCTGGCAAAGCATACAAGATGAAACATGACATAATTATGTACGTATTTTATTTCCTCGATATATATTTCACTCAATGTTTGCTTTATTGGCTATTTTGATATCATTAACACCGTTGATAGATGTCGCATTTAGCCTGTACAAAGAATATTACCTAATATCCTTCAATAATGTATTTCCTGTTCACTCATATTTACTAGCTCTGAAGATTCCTATACACAAATTTTACAGTCTCTACAAAGTTGTTAATAAAAGTATAAAAATATTAAAGATAGTTTGCAGTTTCCAAATTTTTTGCCGTTACATCATCGAATTTACAATGTATTCATCTATATGCCTGCGAGTACCAAACGATATTATAAAGGTATTTGCATCAATCTGGAATATTCTTCAAGACTGAGAAAAAAAAGAGGTGAAATGATTCATACATCTGGATTCACGATAGAAAATGAAAAATATGACAATGTCGACAAGTAAAGTTGTAACGTTGTAACGTAAAAACCTACATGAAGTAACAGCAAGAGGATAAGAAATGCTGAAGGCATAGTAAAAAAATATACCATGCACTGAGACGCTCTAGCTGAAATTATGGATTCCGAGGTGGCAGGCATAGCACTATTTTCTGAAGGGCGTAGCCCCGAAGAAAATGGTGCTTTTTCTGTCACCGAGGAATCCATAATTTCACTAGTGGATCGAAACAGTGCATGATATATTTGTTTTATATCCCTCCAACGAATCTTGAAAATAATCATTAAAAAAAAAATGTCCCGTGGTTTACACAGTGGTCTATATTTTTTTTTCAATGATATTTTTTATTATTTTCTCTCAAGTCAAATAAAAATTATATAACATAACAAAAATTGTACATATTATTCATAACAAAACTAAATGCATTATACACTGATATTTTAGCTTAAACCTAGATTTCAATAATAAAACAAACAAAAAAAAAAGCATTTCCATAACCTGTTTAGCAGACATTTTCATACATAAAAAAAATAGTACTTGAAAGAAAATGTTTGTCTTTCTCCCAAACCTCCCCCTTCCCCCCCCCCCCCAAATAAAAACAACAACTTAAGTCATACAATACATGTACCCAACCCCTCCCCCCCCAAAAAAAAACATAACAAACAAAACAAAAAACACAGACAACACTTAAGTCACACAATACATGTGTACCGTTTAACCTATACTCCCACACACCTTAATCCACACACACATACATACACACACACGCACAATCACGTACACACCCCGACATAAACAATTCATATAAGCGTAATGTATCGCAGCCGTTCCTGTGTTGTTGTTTTTAGTGGGGTTTTTTTTTCATCTAAAAATAGATGCATTCGCCTCGCCGTCCCTATGTGTGTAAGTTTTCCCATTTTCTAAAGTGGTATATTAATGTACCTCGCTCTTCAGCTAATTTTTTTTCCTCTCGTTCATTTTCCCGCAATCTTTGTTTAATTTCCTGAGGAGTTGGGGGGTTCTTTTTAGTTCTGCTATAAACAAAAATCATATACTTGATTAAAAGTATAATATGATTAATTAACTGCTCCTTCCCTACATTTAAAACTTTTATTCCAATATAAATTCCCTCCCAGTTTATATTTGTAATGTCCAATAAATTGAATAAATCACCACAATCTTTCCAAAGGACTCTTATTTTATCACAGGTAAAAAATAAATGCTCATAGGTCTCTTCATTTTTATCGCAAAAAGAGCATACATGAAAATTTGAATGTGTACTTATGTTTCTTAGTATATATAAGCTCATATAACATTTTGAATTGAAATTCCCTTAACCTACTTTTCAAAGTACATTTCCTAGGTCTTAAAAATATTATATGAATGTCTTTTTTCAGAATAATTATAGATCCTCTCTAAATTTTTTTTTACTGCATATGACTTTTCTATTTTCATATTTAACAAAGCTGCATATATTTTTTTCGATGTAACATCAATCAGTGTAATAACTCTTCCATTAAATATAAATTCTAATTTAAATCAGTGTCCCTACACGAATCGTTTTTCTTCAAAAGACCTTTCCATGTCAATGGAATATTTTTAAATAGCTGGTGAAGTTTAATTATTTCAACTTTATTTAACCCCATCCTTAGAAAATCTCTAGTTGATTTAATTTCACCTTCTCCGTCGACTATATGATGTAATTTATATATATTTCTAAGGAATAAACTTTCATCAAAGTACATATGTCCGTCCAAACGTATATACGTATTGTTAAAAATGATCTCATTTCTTTTACATGTTTCCTTTTTAAGCAAAACTTCTTTCATAGCGACCCATACTTCCAACATATTCCTATAAAAACTTGGCAAAGACAATTTACTCATTCTCAATGAAACATAAAAAATATCAGTAGACCTCCCACCTCACGAGTCTCATATTTAAAAAACTGTTTCCATCCCATCTTCGAATCTCCTAGTATGAGTCTTTTTTATCCACATAATTCTTTGTGTATAAACAAATAAATGAAAATCTATCATTTTAAGTCCTCCCTTATCATAATTCAAAAGCATCACATTCCTTCTAATTTTATCTTTTCCATTCCATAAAAAATCAAACATTAGTTTCTCAATTTCCTCAAAAACCCAAGTTGGTACTGGAGTAAGTGATGACATATAATTTAATTTTGAAAGTACAAACGTTTTAATCAATTGTATCTTACCCATTAAAGTTAAATCCCTTTGTTTCCACCATATTAACAGCCTTTTTATTTTACTTAGAATTTCTTTATAATTAATTCTTTCTTGTACCTCAACATCTAATGCGAAGTTATACCCAATATTTTAATGACCTCTACTAATCTACCAAAAGGGGTTACAATATTTTCTTTAGGGTGGGAACCCAACAACAATATGAAAGTTTTATTATCTTTATTCATTTTCAAACCAGAAATTTGGGCAAAATTCAAACAACTTTTCTATTTTATTTTTTTAATCTTTTTTATTTTATTTTTTTAATAACACAAATGCACACGCTGGTATCAATATGCCTTTAGCACTTCATTTATTTGATGTACGATAAAAGAGAAATGTAGATAAAATGCCTTGCTCAAGGGCATAAGTGCCGTGCCGGGGATCGAACGCCCCATCCTCGCATCTCCAGTCAAGCGCCTTAATCCACTGGACCACAGCACCTCCACTTTTTATTAATTGATGAGGCCGATAACGATAGCACTTTTCACACGTTATCGATGAAAAACCACTGATCGATCGCATAACTGTGACGACATTCATGGTATAGTGCACTATACCATGAATGACGTCACAGTATAGCACATTTTTCTTCATAGGCATCGGCATTATCCATTCATATGAAGGATATAAAACAAAATAGAGGGTGATAAATACAATAATGAAAAATAATAAATGAATATGAATTACCAGTTATAATAAATCTGACTAGGCCCACATGTAAAGTTTTTATTTTTTATTTTTTACTGAAGTTTCAGGGAAGTTAAACATACAAATTATTTTTAGCTTGGGAATTACGGGAAATATGAAAGATAGGTAAAAAAATAATGGATAAAAGATAATATTGAATTAGAACACGACGGAGAGGGAAAGAAAGAGAAAGGAGCAAAGACAGGAGGGGAAAAGGAACAGAAAGAGATTACCTGGCTTTCTGAAACAATTTGACGTTATTTTTCAAAAGAATATTTCAGATGTATTTGTGTTTATGTGCTTTCTCTTCTCTTTGGTGTGTGTGCGTGTGGGTGGGGGCAATGATTAGAAAATTATAATAAAACACAAAAGTTTAATGTAGAGTAACCGTAACGTCGTCATAAGGTTACAGTTTATGAAATTCAGCGATCATTTACAATGCCAGGTACAAGTACTAAAACAAGCGGAACAAAACAGACCGTAACAAAGTTTGAAAGCCGGACGTTGAAAGACATGTTCTTTGTTTTCTTTGGCGCAGAAAATCTATTATCATTGGAAAATTTCTTCCCTGTCTTTAAATCTTTAAACCACCAATATCCTTCCTCATCACATGTGATGGAAAAGTCCCTTTTACAAGTTATATCCCGATACTTGGCATGTTCATGTGAGCTTTGATAAAAGCAAACAAAAAATGCTTACTGGGCCCCGTTGCATAAAACTTACCATTAACGGTAACTTTGCCGTCAATGGTAACTCCCATGGAAACCTGGATTTTGATTGGCTGTTGAGTGATGTTACCATGGTAGTTACCATTGATAGCAGAGTTACCATTAATGGTAAGTTTTATGCAACGGGGCCTAGGTTTTGTTTAGAGAGAAAATAATTCGTTCAAAAACTTTAAGGTTTCAGGATGCCTCACCACCACTCACTATCAGAAAAGAGAAAGAAATAGACATGATCGAAGAGAACTTAATAGTGTAGAACCACATGATACGAGTTACCTTATTCTATCGTGGGCTCGTATTCAAACAGGACTAGGAGGGTTAAACAAAACCTGGTATAACATAGCCCATTGGTTCATGAAGCAAAAAGAGTCAATTTTATTCTGTACAAGTTACTGAAATTTTGTAAGAATAATGAATAAACGAAATGAACAACGTCATGCAATAAATAATGAGAAATTTATTTCATATTGACATGAATTTTGTTTGCTCATTTAGTAACAGGTAGTTTCCAAGGGATGGAGGGGTTAACACTTGTTAAATCATAAGTCAATAGACTTCTCTGCTCCCTCAGTAAGTGATTTAACCAGGAATAAAATTAGTACGCTTCATGAATACCAGCCATCGGGATACAAAATAATATAACAGTGCAAAATGGTTCTTGCTGACGAATCGGAAAAAGAAAATTCATTGTTTAACCAAATTTAAGCCGAAATGAAACACCCCCCCCCCCCCCCCTTTCCAGTCATATATGTTACCGTACTGCCTACACTTCTTGTTCGGTATTAGTCCACTGCCTGGCTGTTTCCCTATCGCGCGATCCGATATATTGAGCCATAATACACCTTCAACGCTAAAAACAATAATAGTCCTTTACTATTCCGCCCTCGTTTTCTTTTCAAAGGGTAAAGTTTTGGGAGAGTCGCGCTCTGCGTGGGATATGCATGTAGTGAGGGGAACGAAGAGAGAGAGAGAGAGAGAGAGAGAGAGAGAGACCAACGTATAGGAGAATAAACCAAATATAAAAAAACGGATAGAATGTAGACTACTTAGGTATACGAGTGTGTTTTTTTTTTTTTTTTTTTTTTTTCGTTTTTTTTTTTTTTTTTTTTTTTGGGGGGGGGGGGACCGGTTGTTTGGGGTGAGGGGGTTGCGATTGCATAAAAAGATCGGTAAAATATTTGAGGAGTGTTTCCGTTCAGGAGGCTAAATACGAATTGGACTTCTTTTTTTCTTCTATTTAGACCCATCCTAACTTTTGTAATATATTGGAAATGCGTGTTGGAGTATCTATATACTTGCGGAATAATACGTCTCATAGTACTCTTTTGTTGCTATATAACTAATAAATACTCTTTAGATTGGAATTACAGCTCACTTAAAGTGAACTAGGCTGGTCAATATATGGAAAAAGTACCTTAACCCCTACAGTACAGTGAGCCTAAGTAGTGTGATATATTATTATTATTATTATTATCATTATTATTATTATTATTGTTATTATTATTATTATTATTATTATTATTATTTACTTCCCTAAGTTTGGGAAAGAAACTTCACGATAGTGTGAGAGCAAATTGTAAAGGGTCTGGTTTGGGTATAAGAGGAAAGTTCCCCTCCTATATAATAAGAAAACTGTGATAAAAAATATATATCTTGCATGCAGAAGATGCATATATTTCTATGGAAGGGGAGATACTAAGAAAATTCAGCCATTTATACGTTCTACATGACGTACTACTGCAATCAGAGAAATAATTTTTTCTAGCCAGGGGTATATAAAATGAAAGTCTATTCTTTTTATCTTTCATTCTTTCTTCTTTCTTTCTTTCTTTTAAATCCCCTTTCTTTTCTTTCTTTCCTTCTCCTTTTTTTTCCTTTTTTTCTTTTCTTCTTTTTTTCATTTTTGGTCGTGAAAGTATCAATCAATATGGCTACCAGGCGCCATTTTGTATTTATGCAAATTATGAAAATTGCTTGTTCTAGGACCACATAAGATCACAAATCAACGAAAAAACTTCAGTGTACGCAACTTTTCTAGGTTCGCTATTGACTACATAGGAGTACCAAATGGACTAATAGTCAGAATGGTAAATGCATTAGGTGATGTTAGGTTGAACAAATATTTTGGCTTGCCCAACGTAGGAACACTTAATGTATGTAATCTGCATTCTGACTACTGAAATACAATTACTTGTAGTAGGTGAATGTAATAGATCATTACTAGGAGTTTTGACAAAGACATGAAAGAGGTAAGCATTAAATTTGAATGCATTACAAATATGGCTTTTTTTTTTCTTCCTAATGTATTCAAAACGAATGCCCCAATAGACCGCTTCGGTAATGTATTCAAATTTTATGCATACCTTTCAAACAAAAGTTGTTCTTGACAACCTGAAAGCTTGCCGAAAGGCTTGCCGGACATAGCAACAAGTATGTATGCAAACTGGACTCTAAGCATGGAGGCTCATTTATAAAAATCAGGTTAATGGAATAGCATGTCACAGATGCTCAGAGAAGAAATAGGCATAAATTTGAATACACTACAGCTAACCGGTCTATTTGGCACCCCCTCCCCCATTCTTAAATGTGTTATTTGATACATCCTCTAAAGTCTGGCATTAGTGATATCGAAAAATGCGCAGCTATAAAAGGGAAAGCACACCAGGAAGAAAAGCAGGATCAACACCTGTCAAAATAACTATTTCAGACATTTGCAACGTGACAGCGAGTTCATCTCCGTTGTATTTCTTGGCCGAATGTCTATTTCCCGAAAACGTGTTAGCCATGATTCAATACTCATCATCTTCCATTTACTTCCGTAAGACATTCCCATAGCGTATTTTACTAATCTGAGAGCGAATATATCATGTTGTACTCGCTTTGTATGTCACTGGTGCAATGAAAACATTACTAAACTTTGTTTAAATAATAGGTCCTATATGCTTCTGAAAAACAGGGAAGGTATATCATTTTCTTTCTTTCCTTCTTTTGTTACTGAAGGTGGTAATAATACTGCTTCCTGAAAGTAGTAATAATACTGTCAGCACTTTTAAACAACAGCTTTTAAACATCTAGGTTGTTTAAATTAAGTTGTTTGAACACACACAGTTGCTTAAAACTCGCAGTTTCACAACTATTTTTTAAAAAAAGATTGTTGTTCAAAACAATTGTTTAAAACATCTAGGTTGTTTAAATTAAGTTGCTTAAAACTTTTTTCACAACTACTGTTTAAAAAATACATTCAAAGTTGTTCTTCAAAATAATTGTTTAAAACAAAAATACAGAAATGTGTTTAAACATACACGGTTGTTTAAGGCTGTTGTACACAAGTAAGTTCCAAATGCCAGAGCTGATTGATACGTTCAGTCTTCAGAGGTAAGCATTTAGACTAATATTGTAATCTGATCGAGTTTATACTCAAGACATATTTGCGCTGCCACGTCATATATATGATGTCTAGATCTAAGCCACAGTCACATAATAAATTATGATTTAGACCTGCAACTTTGCAGCGCAGCGCAGTTTTAGTTGCACATACAGTATAGGACCGAGTTGCAGGTCTAGATCCTAATTTATTATGTGACTGTGGCTTAGATCTAGACATCATGGCAGCACAAATATGTCTCGAGTATAAACTCGATCAGATTACAATATTTTAGTCTAAATGCTTACCTCTGAATGTATCAATCAGCTCCTGCATTTGGAACTTCTGCAATATGTCAACCACAAAGTCATCCACCATGATGAACCCGACCGTGTTTGGCGGAGAAGGAAACCCGTTAATTTTCAATCTCTTTAAACAATGTTGTTTAAAAGATTATTCTACAATATCATTGATGTCTTAAACATCGTTTGTTTAAAATACAGGGTCTGTCTTTTAAACAATATTGCTTAAAATATAAACAACACAATTTTAAACAGCGAAAATCTAAACAGCGTTTTTGCTGTGTAGACTATTAGTCTGTGGGACCTAAAGGCTGTTGGGCCAATATGCAGTATGACATATATGCTGTAGGACCAATGTGCTGTAGGACACGGTCTGCAGGACCCACAAGCTGCAGGACCTATAGGCTGTGGTAGGATCTATAGGCTGACTGTAGGTTCGACTAGGCTTGGCCAATAACTTTTGATTCAGAGCCATAAAAAATATACGAGATGCATGAGTAGAAAGAGCAAAAGAATTCTACACACACTAGGCCTATTTCCATTTTGTTGCATGACCATACTGCGTTTGATGCATTCAGCGCTACCGTAACATCTGAGCATTCCATGTTCTAAGAAAGGTTATACAGGCAATCTACGGAAAATGTTCACTTTCTAAAAATAATATAATTGGCGATAAGTCCAGAAATATGTTTTTCTACCTTAATGAATTTAATATCAAACTAAAGAGCTGAATAAGCTCTTTAATTTGACTGATATGCAAATAGGATTGAAGTACCACATTTAGCTATGATTTCTTTCAAACAACTCATTTTGGGGCGCAATGTATCGACAATTTTGGCCTCATTTTTGGTCTCCTTATTTCAAACCACAAGCACTTCAAATTTGGTTTTTGGGGGTGTAAATTGTAATGAATGGATCAAACATTACTCATTTGAGGTTGGCATCAACCAGTGAATATTTCCTAGCAAAGTTACAGAGATTTTTTTTTTAAATGACAAAGATTTAATGTCCGTTACGAACAAGCTGTCACGTCCATTACACCTCTTTTCAGTTCTTGCACGGAAATGTGTATTCTAATTGTTTTACAACATGTATTTATTTTTAGAATATGACAATAAGCTTATGTTAATATGTTAATACCAAAAAGAAGACTCACTAACTCCCCCCCCCCCCCCCCCACCAAACTTACATATTTTTCAAACTGTTAGGAGTGAAAAATCCTGGTCCATTTTGTATCATGTCCGTTACGGTTATAAAGAGTCCACTTTCTCTTCATCTATTACGTGAACTACCGTAAAATTTGCTGCTAATGTCCCTGATAGTCACATGTTTTTGATTCACTTACTGAAGCATATTTTCGGAATTTTGTTCTTGCTTAAAACTGACTTAAAGGGAAATCCGACCTTAATAGCAAGTTGCCTTGAAAGAAAGAGGAAAAATCAGAGAAGCAGATTGGTGAAAGTTTGAACAAAATCGGACAAGCAATAAGAAAGTTATTAATTTTTGAAAATTGTAATCACTATGCTTATGGGAATTTCAAATTGGCCGAATAGGTAATGTCACTGTGATGTAGCTGTGGACAACTCCCATTATTCACTCTAACACACAAAATTACTAAAATGTCACTTTTTTTTCAAAATGCATTACTCAGTAGGATCTTTTCGTTCATGAAGACCTATAATAATATGCTATCTCCAATATATTTTGAGCACAGCCCCGAGGGTAAAAGCGCCTCGAAGAAAACCGCAAATTAATGATATTTTTGTGTATGACAAATGGGAGAGTTGTCCACAAAAATGTCACAATTGACTCACCAAATTGCCAATTTGAGATTCGCATAGACGTAGTGATCTCAATTTTCAAACATCCATTACTTTCTTAGTCCTTGTCCGATTTCTTTCAAACTTTCACCATCCTGTTTTTCTGCTTTCACACAAATCATCTTATTACCATGGCTGGATTGCCCTTTAAATAACTAAAGTAAATCTGTGTGTTATATCCATTACGCTGGTATTGCCCATATGGCTATAGTGCTCCAGTCAAGGGAGTGGTTTACCTAAGATTCTGTATTTTCAATCATTGAAAGCAGTCATAAAAGAGAAAATCACTCTGTAACCGTACAACATGGAAACATTGTACATTATCATATATAGATAATAATATGCTTCCAAATCTCCTAAATTTACTTTCACAGTATAATGACAATAATTGCCATTTCTCACAAGTATGAAGATGTCACACCTTATGCATGCATTTAGCGATTTCTTATCCAAATTCTTTCAAATTGTGTACATGGCAGTAGTTGATAATTACATTCGAGCTTATGACAGTTTTTTTGTTGTTTTTTTTTTTATTCAGGTGAGGTGATAACCTTTTTAAAGTCATGATTTTGGTAACATTTTAAACCAATTGCTTCAAATTAAAGAGTCAGTTTTAAAAAAAATGGATCATAAATTTTTATCTAATAATTATTATGCCATAAACTGGAATAAATTGAGAATGATCCACTGAAAAGCAAAAGAAAGATGTATAATTTTTCAAGTTAAAAAAACACAAAAAACAAACATCCCTTTTTTTAATACTCAGAAACGTGTTTAAAGTGTTGTTCATATTCCAATATTGTTAATAATAATAAAACACTTACCCGAGGAAATCGGATGTACGTAGCATATGACAAGACACGCAATAAGAACGACTTCGGCCATTGCAGATCCCCTCCATAGCAAATACATCTTGGTGTCCAATGTAGATGTCAAAATGTGAAATATTTTGTGAACTAGAAAACCGCAGTCTTCAACATCCAGTCATCGCATTAGTTCTGTCGAAAGTGAAATATATTTTGAGAAATGAACGGGGGGGGGGGGGATCCGATTTTATTGCTTGGTTCCTTTGGTTGAAGAAGGAAGTTGATGCTATTATGAATGCTACACCTATCATTTTCGAGACAATTTACTTTTGATCAAGGCATTTCGATGTATATCACTTGACAAGACACCATATTTGGTGTCAGGATGATGATCTCATGATATCACAACAAAAGAGCCTCGTCTTACTTCCTTGTATGCACTAAATATATGTGCTATAATAACTTCTGCTAGAGATGTTGATATGGGTTATAGAATACAGAATAAATGCAAAACCTAGGAGATCAATCCGGACCTTATAATTGGACATTACAGTTGCGTAATGAGCAAAACATTTTTGAGGGAGGCTTGCGGGTTGGGGCAGCAGCCCCCCCCCCCCCCCCCCCCCGAGAAGCTCCAATATTCTGGCAATCACCACTTCCTATCCAGGTGGCGGGGTGCCCGATATCCTCATACGCTCACTTATTAATCAATAGGCTAAAACAAACGAGTAATAAACGGAAATGAGAGAAGACGAGAAATGTAGACAGACAGATAATACACAGTGGAAAGAGAGAGAGAGAGGGAGAGAGAGAGAGAGAGAGAGAGAGTTGGGGAGAGAAAAGAAGGGAAAATGGACAAAATAAGTTTCGTCGATCACAAAATACGACAGGGTCCTGGATTTTAAAAAAGGTTGTGATTTTAGTCCTATGAAGATTAACAAAATGCCAATTATTCTTGAACATATTTCTTATTCTTCTCGATATCAATGTGAGCAATGTGAGCAATCTCGCTGGGTATCACATATTCTTAAATCATAAGCTAATCTGCTGGTGTGTTAATGATGCATACTGCGTTATTTGATACGTCAGTGAGAAAATTAATAAAGTGGAGAAACCTTGAAATGAAGAGGAAACGTCAAAACAAGAGATAATGGATGTCAAATTACCGACAGGAAATATCACGGCAATAGTATTATTGGCTAGTCATTGATTCCGGAAACACGTAAAATTCATTTTGATCCCCACTGTCTGGCTAATGTTTTAGTAATGATAATCGTATGAATGGTTCATTCTTTTATGAATATCTGATCTGATTATATCAGATCATGGCCCCGTTGCATAAAACTTACCATTAACGGTAACTTTATGGCAAGCCATCGGGGTCTATTTACGTCTACTCACCACGCGTACTTGATTTTCGATACACGTACCTATATTGACCAATCAGAAGCCAGTATTCAGTACGCGTACTGTTTTTGGTCATCACGTCACGTGTGTTTAAGGGTACGTGTACTTTACTTTTACAGACGTTCCTGACCCCTCCGGTCATAGGTGGCCAAAGGGTTCAGAAGCGTCAGTTACTGTAACGTGTGCTTTGTCATTTAGGTAACGTGTACCTTGACTAGTCATTACGTGACGTCTATACAGTTACGTGTGCTCTGGTCGTTACGTGACGTCAGCTAAGAGTTAGTCTATTTCCAGGATTTTTTTTTCTTTCTTTCTTTTTTTTGTCAATAAAACAAACCATGTACGCTAATAATATTGTTCAATAAAGGAAGTATAGGGCTTGGCAGGGGTTCAGGGTGTTTAATATATTTCTGTTGGTGACTGATTATTAAGTCGTCCTATACATTTTTAGAGTAGTAGTAGTAGGCCTACACTCTTTTTAGCAAACTAACAAAAATCAAAGTAAAGTATAAACCGTGCGGAGTTGGTTTATTATTGTCATTACTACTACTACTACTCATTTTTATTTCATTATTATGATTGTTACTTTCATAATTATCATCATTATCATTATCATCATTATTATCATTATTATTATTATTAATATTGTTTTTATTATCGTCCTAAAAATTTTCATAATAAAATTAATGTATAAAGTTTATTCATAAATACCATGTAGCGGAGGAAAGAGAAACAAGTTGATGATTTAGATTAGGAGAACTCCCCACATGTACAGCTCATGTTTACTATATATAGTCAAAGCTATATAGTGCATACAAAGTATACAAACTTCTACTACATGGACACTATTCACGCTTTTATCCTCCATCTGTTGTGCAATTAAGGGTCATGACCTCTGTGGACTCGTTGTCATGACCACTGGAAGGCCGCCTGTTTACCCAAGGATTAACCAACTGATATCCAGTGCATAAGAGGTACTAATACATGAATGGGGAGATGGCTTGCCTATCCTTGCTATAACCAGGAAATCCTAGTTACATTAATACATTCCCATGCTATAACCAAGGAGTTATCTGCTATAATAATTGAAACGAGACATTCTCGTCCTCCTCCCCCCTCCCCCTCCCCGGCGAAAAAATGTGAACCCCCTCCCCCCCCCCAAAAAAAAAAAAAGCAGAAGAAGAAGAAGAAGAAGAAGAAGAAGAAGAAAAAAAAAGTAGTGTAAAATAATGATGAGTAAATGATAAAACAAACGGTTTGTTTTCTTAACAATCAAAGAAAAAACCTTCTTCATCGATCGGTTGTTACACTCCTTGGCATTATATACTTGAACTTTGAAAAATCATAGAAGATTTGTAATCCATGTGGAGGCAGAGCTAGATTCCACTAAATTTCGTCATAGGGCCTATACTAAGGCCGGGGGGGGGGGGGGGGGTGTATCGGCTGTCAATGTCACACAGGCCTAATGAATATTATAGTCGCAAAGGCTTTAGTGAAAAGACTGTGGATAAATTCAATGTATTCATTAAAACAATTATTTTTTTAAAGACTGAATGTTCGCACGTTATACAGGGAGGGGGCGGGGGGGGGGTGACTGTTGCTGGGATGGAACAAGAACACACGCAAACAATTGTATGCCTATTATAAATTAAGAGATATCATTTTTTCAATGAAGCAGTCTAAATCAGATAAATTAAAGGACAATTTAATCACAGGATTGGCAATTGACAGGACTAGGGGCATTTGTTCCTCAGAAGATTTTATTTCAGTGTCACAGCAAGGACACTTTTCTTGATCGATTTCGTAAATCGGCAGAGGGCCCATCGAGCCCCTTGCCTAACCCCGGCTCCGCCGCCATGGTAATGTACATATTATGTTCAATCAATTGATGTTTAAATCATCATCAGCATCGATCCTCCTTCTCCCCTACCCCTTTTTATATAGAAGAGATGGAGCCTCTGTCCCACAAAATCGTGGCCTCGCATGTAGACTTAGTTTTTATAGTACGCAATGATAAGTACTTCATCTATTGAAAACATTTTTTTTTTTTTCAATGTTGCCATACTGCAAAATTATGGTCTTGTGTGTGTTTTGGAGGGGCAAAACTATTTTGTAGCCCACTAATTGATAGAGTTAAACTTCTGCCCCCTCCCTTTTACGACACCGGGTTTCTATCAACAAATGCACTGTTTCCAGTGCTGTTTCATTACCAGTGTATTATGTAACGGAGCGTGGGAACCATAACTTGTGAGAAAATTATTAGGTAGCTATAAGCTCCCTCTTATTGATATTTTGGGCTGTTGAACTTCATAAAACTTTGTACTTTTTACCACTATGGAAAGCTTATTCATTGTTTACTGCAAATTATTAAGTGCAATATAGGTTCTTGTTTCGCTAAGGGCGGGGGAAAATTGAGTATAGCCCCTGCCCCTTACTTCCGAGGCCTTGACTTGAACCGTGTTTCTACAGAACAGTCTTTAGAAACATTACCTCATTAATATGCGAGGGAATGGTGAAGAGACCGAGTAAGAAACAAAAAATTAGAGCACTTGAAAATATAAATATTTTCCATTGTTTTACTGTAAAATGATTTATGTCATATTATTTTTCCTTGCGAGTGGGCGGAAAGACGGTGTTACCCATTCTATTTGTGGGCCTTGTAGTAGACGGGATTTGTAAATAATAATAATAGTGACCATTTATACCCCGCCATGTTTGTCAAAAGTCATAAGTAGAAAAACACTGCATCTATATTAATCTGCAAGGAAGCGAAGCCAAGGAACTACAAATCCCCATTCTCTGCCCCCCCCCTTTCCTCGGCTTCTATGACAGGCCTGGGCACGTGTCGAGCCCAACAGTCTGAGAGCTAATTTGAAAGTCCTTGTATATTATTCACTGAGATAAACTATGATATTAACTTAAAACAAACAAATCAATAGCTTATGCATTATTGTAAAGAACAGTCATGTAGACCTTCAAAAAAAAAAAAAACTTTCAATCAAACATAGAGGCCAAATATTTTTTAGTCGCTCGCGAATAGTTACATGAAAGGGGAATTTCACCCTGGTATTTAGCTGATTTAAATAAAAGCAGAAAATATATTTTTTAGTACTGCAGGGCAATGGGATGGGCCCTTACAAGATACGTCACGGAGTCGGTTGCCAAGTTGTGTTTGATTGATTACAACTTTAAAAAATTAATAACATTCTCATTTCTTATCAGATTTTACTCAAACTTTTATTGGTCTGTTATTTCAATTTTCCCGATTCCTTTAACATTTTTAAAACAATGTAAGAAAGAAAAATGTATAAATGTATCTGAATTTTCACTTTTCAGTTTGAAATTCAGTGTTCAGTGACGGCACTGGGATTTTAAAATTGCACAGTGGCAGGATGGGGGCATTATTAAAAGAGGAAGTGGGCACAGCTCACTGGAAGTGATAAGGGGCATTTATAAGAAGGGGAAAGGGGGAGGGTACTTATGAACAAAACCGTCACTTATCAGACAAAAATAGGCTGAATCTACTTGAAAATGTGGGGGTATTGTGTCCCCAGCCCCCTTGGGAGGGGGGGGGGGGTGAGAGGAGGGAGGCTGTCGTTGTGATACCGAGGGCTAACTGTGCTAGGGGGTAACTTTCCGGCGGGGGTAATTGTCCTTGTCTTAGTTTCATTTCTCACCTCCCACGAAATTTTTGAGATTAGAAATAATAATAATAATGATAATAATAATTTAAAAATTAAATAAATAATGATAATAATAATAATAATAATAATAATAATAATAATAATAATAATAATAATAATGATAATAATAATAATAATGATAATAATAATAACAGAATAATAATAATATAAAATAACAATAATAATAAAAAAATCATGTTACAATTATATAGCGTATTTCGTGAATACTTCATTGCACTTTACAATGTCATTTATTATTATTACCCAAGAGAGGTAAACGATGCACGAAGTTTACTAGTTTGGAAAGAAAACTGATAGTAGGAAACTTCATATACACCTAGGTGTGGATGTGGAAGGGGGTTCTCCTCCAACCCTGAAAAATTATAGTTTTGAAATCCCTGATGTGTGTCATCAGACGAGAGGGTCTTTAAAAAGAAAATCAGAGGATAAGACAATGCAATATACATCCGGAATGGATGTGGGAGGAAGGGGTTATAGAAAGATGTAGAGCGGCGGGGGGGGGGGGGGGGGGACCCGGAGGAGGCCCTTGGGGGCTTCTCTTGCAATGAAGTGGAGCACAGGAGTGGCGAGTTGTGTTGGAGGAGTGTATTCCATAACATGGCCCGCGGAACCGGGGGGGGGGGGGGGCTGGGGGCAGCAGCCCTTCCCCCACACACTTGTTTTAGTAGACACGTTTCATAAATTCCCCCCCAAAAGGTGCGAGATTGTCATTATTCAAGTGAAATCAAATCAGCCCCCCCTTCCCCACTTTCAAAAATGCTTCGCGGCCCCTGCATAACTATAGCTTATTCAAACTTTCAAAAGACTAACTGGATGATTATTCACTATAACGATATAATTTCCTCACTTTACTGAAAGTTCCTATTATTTCTAGAATTTTCAAGGGGGCAACTTGCCCCTCCCCTTTACCCCTTTAAATAAGATATCGAAGTCCCTTCGCACTGTAGGGAGCTTTTGTATTTTCAATCTTCTAAATTTGCAAAGAGAGATTTAAGGAAAATGAGAAGTCACTGCCCGCTCTGGTGACGCTCTGCGCCCTTCGTAATTTATTTTATGTATTTCAAATTAGGCTGGTTGGTGAGGAAAACTCCTTTCGACATTTCATAGAGTGACCCTTTCAACCATGATTTTCTGACAAAGAGTGCGCAGGTTTGGCCAAGAATTAACATTCCGCTGTGCGTGTAGCCAGACCCCTCTATCCCATAACGGCATCAAAAACAAGTACCTTCGGACGGGCTCCCGTGTCTTCTAGTAAAAGTTATGCCCCCCCCCCCTCCCCCGGCAGGTTCATGTTGTAAAGGACATGGGAGCGACCTTATCAGGTACATTCATTACCACGAGTGAGTTGCCACTGACTTGAATTTGAAGCATCGCAAATGGCCGAGCACATTGACATTCGCCCCCCCCCCCCCCCCGCCGTTCCACTCTATTTAAGAAAAAAGAGAAAAGGGGGAGGAAAAGGGAAAAGACTAGGAAAGTCCAATTTTGGGGCGATTTTCACCTCCTATTCCTGCAGCTAGGTAGTCTGTTAATTTTATTCCATGTTTAGTATATTTTCATAACAAAATTAAAATTTTATTATGAAGAAAGATTCAAGTTTGGCTTGGTCCCTTTGCTCATTCGCAGAAAATGTTTCGTTAGGATCTTGAAAGTTTTTAAAAACTTCCTGCAACTATCCAAGGTAAAGAGCCTCAAATTCATTTCCACAAAGTGTTTGAGGTTAATATCAGTTTTGTTTTGTTTTGTTTTAATCAGGGAGGGGCGGTGGCAGTTTTATATTTTGTCCCGGGCACCATAATTCCCTAGATAAGCACTGTGACATTCCTATACCACAAGTTAAGTGCCTACCAAACGCCATAGAATGCCCACCCACACCGCCCCCCAAAAAAAAAAAAAAAAAAAAAATAGGACGGGGGAATTGACTGGATCAGTAAGAAAAGTGCAGTATCAGAGGAAGTCACATTGTACATACCGGTAATGTTAGAATCCGTGTATAATGAATGGTCACTGGTTGCCTATATGGAGTATGCTGCGCCCGCGAAAGCCACCCCCCCCCCCCCCCCCCCATTTTTGGACTATTACGATAATTATGCTGCTCCACTATTACGATTCTGGTTAATCTAGCTACCTTTTTTGTGCAATTCATAGTCATGGGTGTTGGGCAGACATTTCCCCGTAACTTGGTCTCACTCCATCATTTTCTTTCCACCTACGACTTGAAATGTCTTGCTGAGTATATGTATCTATCAATTGAATTCACCGGTTCAGCTCACTCAGAGGTGGGCGGGGTAGCATGGAGCACGGGGGCGACTCGTAGAGCACAACCCAACACTTGATGCCAGCCAGCGGCTCTTTTTAATATGTGGGGTCAAAGTATCAAGGCCAGGGGCGGCGGAGCGTCTTTCAAAGTGAGGATTGGGGCACCAGCAAAAAAGGGCACTTATTTGGGAAAAGGGGGCACCTACAAGGGGTGAACATAAAGCGAAAAAAGGACCATTTTGTGGCATTGGTATCACCCTACAGTCTAATTAGTATAGTTAGCCTATTATCAAGCATCACCTTCTTCCTTTTGATTGTGGTTCTGGACATCGTTTCATCAAACCGTCATAAGTACAAGTTCGCCGACATCCCATTGAAACGCGTGTTTCAATGGGATGTCGGCGAACTTGTACTTATGACGGTTTGATGAAACGCTGCTCTGGTCACTACTTCAACTTCCCTGATACGCAGTTGTGTGTAATGGTCTAACGATTCATGTGCGAGAAAGCGAAGCGAACAAGCAAAAATTTTCGGACTTCTTTTCTATTGCTGGAGTCCTTGAGTTATACATTATTTCCAGCAATATACATGTATAATGAAAATGACAACAGCAAATCTAATTGGGGGAATGTCGAATGATCTTTCAATTTGTACATTAACCCTGTCGTTTTCTTTAGGATTACACCGATATACATATACTTTATGCGATCTGTTTGATTTCATTATATACTGTAAGAGCTAGCGAGCGTAGCGAGTGGGTTATGGGGACATTTTCAGAAAATACTGCACTTACTTGGTGTAAATTATTGGCACATTCGAGCGAGCGGAATGAGAAATTATTTTGCTGGGGGGGGGGGGGGGGAGATCAATTGTGCCCCTTTTGCCTCCAGCTCCGCTGCCTTGCATTGTAGTTGTAGTAATATGGGTACCTGTAAAACCGCACCCATTCTTTGTAGCTAGATATGGCTCTTTTTGTCCAAAAAAAAAACAAGTTGGAAATATAGGTAAAAGGGGGCAATAATAAGAAGAGGAAAGGGTTCTTATCAGAGGTGGAAAGGAGCGCTTATAATAGGTGAAAAGGGGCGCTTATGAGAAGAGGAAAAGGGCACATATTAGAAGGTAAAAGGGGCACCTATCAGAAGTAAACATGCACTTATCAAAGGAGAAAAGGGCATATAATAGAGAGAAAATGGGACAATATTTAGATTCGAAAAGGGGCACTTATCAGAAGGAGAAAATGATAGTTATTAGAGAGATAAGGTGGCAGTTATCAGAATTGAAAAGGTGCACTTTTCAGAAGGCGAAAAAAGGGCGCTTATCAGAAGGGGAAAGGCACTTATTAGAATACATTACGTAAATTTATTTTGAATACTTTCTACTAGATCCCATCCTGATACCTCTCCAGCTGACGTATCTCAATGAATGGGGATTGGGTCATTTATTCGGGAGCGTCTGACGGACATCCCCCACCATTTCAAATTCAATGTCTTACAGTGGGCACTTACGATAGAGGGAGTTCTGCCGCTTATTTTCATCCTATTTCATTTCGTTATTTTTTCCTACCCCTTTCTATTTATTGTCTTGCGATCATGAACATTTACGACTGGAATTCACCAGGCAGCCCTTCTCTGCCGATCATTATTACCATTTTTATCGAGAGGGGGTGGGGCGTCTGGCGGGCATCCGAGCATCTGCCGCAATTTAAAATGTCTGGCAGTGCATGGCCATTCATGATAGCGGGAGTTTTGCTGAACTTTTTCCTCTAGGTTTCATCCAGTTATTCTCCCCCCCCCCCCCCCCCCCCGGCTAATCCAGCTCAATTTTGATTGTCCATCGAAAGGGTCCTTCTGATTACCCCCACCACACTGTTTGAGTCACTATACCGTTTCCTTACAATCATGAACAAAACAAGATAAATCAGAAGAAGACGGGAAGGGAATAATGAACAAGGAAAACAATAGACGAAGAGAATATTTTAATAGGACGATACAAAAAGTGGCAGAGGGGGAAAATACAGGGCTGCACCGACGTACCAATGCACATACAAAATGTGATTATTTTTTTCTTGTGATTACTTATTATTTATTCCCTTATGGAAAACGAGTGAAACAATGAACACATATAAAACAAGAAACAGACATGCTTTCAGAAATATAGTCCTGCAATAAACCTTTTTAAGGGCGCACTAATATCAAGTTTGTTAACACTGTAATGGAGGGGGATTCAGAGTTTTATTGGAATTCCACGATATTAATAAGCATAATGAAACGAATTTCAAGTGTGTAAACATGGAGGGTTGCAGCCCCCTAGTCCCCCCCCCCCCACACTTCCCGTTCTGCAGCCTCCGAATTAGTTCACTATGAGGCCGGCCCCGCAAGTCCTGACAAAAAAAAAAGAGGGGGATACTGTGTTAATTCAGTTTTCACGTTTTAAAATAACCCGAACCTTCGGAAAAACGAACCTACGGGAAAAAACGAACCTACGGAAAAACGAGTGTCCCCACGGAAAATAATGGATGATAAGCGTGCTTCACATTTTGCAATTTGGGGGGGGGGGGTAAAATTTCTAAATCTTCCACTTTCAAAATAACATGAAATATGTATGTATGGAAAAATAGGGGAATGGGCTTCTTTGGGGGGCGGGGGGGGTAGGGGGGCTGTGAGCAAGAAGTAAGTTTTTGAGGTGGGCCTTCAGAGTGTTTGCCCCACCCCCAAAAGAAAAATAAATATAATAAATAAATAAATAAAATAAGCTAGAACCCTTCCGGGGCACCTGGAGCGTAGCGCCGGAAGTGAAAAAGGGGGGTTAGAATGAGGAAGCCTCACCTTTTAGAGTACTAGAAAGCTGATCGCAATGGTAAGTTTGATTGTCGTGGAGTGGGGGCAAAAATACTTCCCCCGACAAATGGAAGCAAGCATCTGCTACATTGTGTCTATCAATACACGAGGGAGGATGGTGACCGTGTGAGAAAATTTTGGTTTTAAATGATGAAAGTTTGCATTTTAGAGCACTAATAAGCTTATTAAGCCTGTACATCGTTGGAAAATTATTATTACATGTAATTTTCCTTTTCTGAGGGCTATCATGCAAGTACAAAATGTAATTTTCTTTTTTTCATTTTCTTCTTTTTTAGTGATTGCCCGTCCGATCTTCTATTATAAAAACGGTTACCTTTCCCTCATTTTCAGTTTATGCAAAAGTGAAGATAATAGACCAGAAACCGCAATATACATGTCTTGAAAAAAGGCTTGAAATAAAATACATGTAGGGCACCCTAATATCAAGTTGGCTAGGCCTGTAAACGATGTTGGTATACGTGGAAAGACATCATAATTATTAGTTCACGGGCCACAGAGCGTTTGAAAAGTGGGGGCAGGAGGTTGAGCACGAGTAAGAGCATAATATGTTATTATTAATATAAGCAAAGAGGGGTGTGTGTGCGTGTGTGTGCGTGTGTGTGAGTGTGTGTGGAGGGAAAGCCTGCACTCCCTAGCTTATAGATCACCCCCCCCCCCCGGTTCAGCGACCCCTGAACTTCATCATGATAGAGCCATCCATTTTCATAACAAAGAGGGGAATCCTGATAATCGGGATTTGATTTCCCAAACTCTCATATCCCACATCCCCTATGTAGAGAATAGAAGCGGTCTCATTAAAAAAAATTAAGAAAAATTAAAAAAATTAAAAAGCCTTGAATTAGACCATTTCAAAGTAGACGTGACGTATTGAACAAAGCACACGTAACTGAACAGACGTGACGTGGCGTAAGGTCACGACAGAGTACACGAAATTGGGTACACGTCACGTAACGAGTAGACGTGACGTACCGTTCGGTTTTACGTGACGTCTACTGGGTACGCGTACTAGTAGACGTAGGTAGACCCCGATGGCTTGCCATATAACTTTGCCATCAACGGTAACTCCCATGGAAACCTTGATTTTGATTGGCTGTTGAGTGATGTTACCATGGTAATTATCATTGATAGGTGAGTTACCATTAATGGTAAGTTTTATGCAATGGGGCCCATATCTATCATGCTTTGTTATACTTCATTTACTTGGTGCTTATTAAAAGCTTGGTCAGACCTAAAAGATAGCGCTAACGGAAACCAATTTTTTTTATTCGAGGTACGCCCAACTATGCTGTGTGTACGTGTGTATGCTCGTGAATGTTAGCATTCATCAATGGAGATGCTACATACACGACTTTAACAGATACCACACACATACAAGTGTGATAAAAATTCAACAGAAATTTTGTTATTCTAATTGTTATCGTTTCGGTGTAGCGGCTAATCGTGTTACGCAGCAAACTGTGTACCGTCACAAAATCCGGATTTGGTACCATTTGGCGAATATCGTTCCCTTCGAACGTATCGTTTTGATAGTCTCATGTGATCAGACCCCCCCCCCCCCCCCAAAAAAAAAAAAAAAAAAAAAATGGAAAAAAAATGATAGTCTCATACACTCAAACCATACATAATTATACGATTATAATAATAAATCAGGGCAAGTCTAATTATTTATATGAAACACTAGTTCAAATAGACACCAATTTAAAGGTACAGTTTATTATTGTCAGCTATGATGAAAAAAAATTATCAAAAAACAGCTAAAAAACAAAACAATGAAAAGAAATTAAGAAAAGATGTTTTCATGTAAATTATGGCATTTATATTTCAATTTGCGTAACGTTGCGCACTTGGAAAACAAAGCAATAGAAAAGAGGAGAACAAAATAACGATTACATTTTTGCTTGAAACCTGTCTCTCTCTTTTTTTTTTCTGCATACATAGGATTGACGTAGGCCCGCGCGAGCACTTATTAACGCTATATTTAGCTACTACTGCACTGACTCTACTATGCTACTACTATGCTATGCAGTTTTCCGCACGAAATTTAACCATGGACATGATGGACAAGGCCAAAGAAGTGTCCTTTAATACTTGATGATCAATGGACTGCCATTCCCCTGGACAATTACCCATTATGACAAATACACCACGAAAATTACCACGAGGACGACTATAGTACCTAGGAGAAAATGCCCTCTGACAGATTTACGAAGAAAATCAAAGTTCTCCTCATTGATCCCCTAATAAAATGGTTTTGGACAACCTTAAAGAGTACTTACATTGCCCGAGAGGATGATTTTTCTGTGCAGTGGTGAAACGTGACTCCAGTCATTGAGGGAGGGGGGGGGGGGGGGGGGGGGGACCGGTCTAACTCGGCAAATTCAATATGCATTTTAACTTCTATCTTTTTATTTCCCTCTTTTTTCTCTTTTTCTTTTTTTTTTCTGCTCTTTTTTTTTTTCGCCATTCGATTGCGCCTATGAAGCTACGTCACTGATTGTGTATTACTTATCTTGGTCGGAGTAATGTGGCCTGCTTATTATGGCCCTGATTCTTTTTGTGATTGAGATTTTTTTTTTTTAAATTCCACTCCTATGAAGAACAGCTTAAGGTCACAGTTATTGAAAGGCAATATAAATTAGACTCATTGAACAAGAAAAAATTCTTATAACATGATCTTGGGCTGTTTTGAGGAGAAAGTATCATGAAATGTCATTAAATGAAGCAACTTAGCTACCCAAGCTCTGAACAAAATTTTTCTACAGGAGAGAACATGGCTTATCCACTGTATTAGACATACCCCCTGGACAATTATCCCCTCAGACCAATACTGCCAGGGCATTTTTTTTCTCTCTCTCTCTCTTTTCCTTTTCCCTTTTCTTTCTTTTTCCCTCCCCCTCCCCCTTTTTTCGCCATTCAATTGGGAGGTGGGGGGGGGGGGGAGGGGAGCGGCGGACAAAACGATATGTTTGCCCCTCCAATATTTCCTGGGGGCAACTGCTCCCTGCCCAAGGAGGTACAAGGCAAGCCCAGTACCTGCTTGGCTGGAAGTGGTCTGCATGCACGGGTACCGCCACCAGACAAATTTCCCTGTTAATTCTGAACTGTCTCATAACTGCACTGCTTTCAAACTTTTACGATACTACATTCATTCTTTTGGGGGTTTTATGTAAAATGCGTTTCTCAAATCTTTCTCCTCTTGAAGCTTTATCATGTTTTCATATTCAACAAAGAGAAGTATTTCCAAGAAGATTGTCACTGCAGTCTGTCTCTCAATATATTATAGGTGATATATGCGCCAAATTTTTGTAGCGATCGGGTGTTCCACTGACGAGATCATATGGACACCCGCCCCCCCCCCCCCCCCCACACACACACACATTCAAACTAGTGCAAAGCTCAAAATTGTATCTAAATCTTAAAGCAAAAATAAAAAAAGATACACCCCCTCAAAAAAACAAACACTAAACGAACAAACAAACAAACACAAAAACAACAAAAAACAAACAACAAAAATACAAAAAACAAAAAACAAAAACAAAAAACAGTTAGTGAATCAAAGCAGAGATTTATGTAGATAAAACAAATTTCTAGTTTCCAAAAGAACGACACGATAACAGTTTCAAAATAAAAGCAACAAAGAAAACTTAGCATTTTAAGGAATGGTACTTGTTTCGGAGTCATGTAAACTCCATCGTCAGCCTGAAAATTTTTATCACAGAATCAATACTCTCTGATTACAAAGAAAATCTAAACCAACATGAGTGAATAAGTATACTGTAGTTCAGGTAATAGGGGAAAGGACCTGACTGGTAATGAAATGTATGGGCATTACATCAATTAAATAGACAGCATTATTGGATAATATTCACGGAATACGAAGGACCCAATAGATGATGTGTTCTGTATATTTAACAATGAAAGTGAAGTACAGACTTTTCCTGACTATCTGAATACTAGGCATCCCAATATCAAATTTACAGTTGAGAAGGTCAGTGGCAAGTTGCCCTTTTTGGATGTATTGATCAGCAACAATTCAGATGATTATACCACTTCAGTATATCACAAAAAGAATTATACTGGACTGTATACAAACTTTCTAAGTTTTACCTGTTTCAGATACAAAACTGGACTGATTCGAACCTTATTAGATAGGGCTTACAAAATCAGCAGTAATTCCAATCTCTTTCATGCCAGTGTTGATAAACTAAGTAAGATTTTGAAGAAAAATATGTACCCAGGGTGGTTGATTAATAGGTCAGTGCAGGGGCGGAATCCAGGATTTCGTATAAGGGGGGGGGCACACAAATGCAGGATTGTCAACTTTGGGAAACTGCTTGGAGGGAGACCCATATTTTTTTGGTCTCTCGCCAGCCCTCCAAAAGTCGCTCAGTGGGGGGGGGGGGGGGGGGGGGGGGGGGGGGTGGGGGGGGGGGGCGAGCAAAAAAAAAAAAATTTCGCCAGCCCTCCAAAAGTCGCTCAGTGGGGGGGGGGGGGGGGGGGGTTAAGGGGTCCAGTTCCCATCCATAATTCTCTGACAAGCAAAAAAAAAACAAATCTGCTCGAAAAGGGGGGGGGGGGCACAATCGCAAATAGGGGGGGCACATTGCATTGTTTTCCCTCAAAAGGGGGAGCACGGGCCGGGATTGCCCCCCCCCCTGAATCCGCCACTGGGTCAGTGAACCAGTATCTTCAAAAGGCCCAAAATCCAAATGATATTAGAAGAGTAGAGAGAACAAAGCGATATTTCAAGCTACCTTACATCGATAACCCATCTCAGGGAACTTGAAAAGAAATTGAGAAGTATGGTCAAACAATACTGTAAAGACCTTTTCATTATTCTTTCCTTTTCATCATTCAAACTAAGTTCTCTCCTATCTGTTAAAGATGCCATTCCCCAGGAGCTCCGTGCTCGTGTTATATACCAATTCACCTGTGCGAGATGTAAGGCTCGTTATTTTGGCCAGACCAAACGACATTACATAACACGAGTACAGGAGCACTTGGGGAAGGACAAAAACTCTCATATCAGGAAACACTTACAGTCTTCAAAGCAATGTCTAACAGAATGTGATACACAATGCTTCAAAATTCTAGATACTGCCAACACAGATTTCCAACTCAAAATAAAAGAAGGTCTGTGCATCAATTGGACCAAACCACAACTCAACCAACAGGTATACAATTATCAAATAATGCTGTCTATTTAATTGATGTATTGTCCATTCATGTCATTGACCAGTCAGGTCCTTTACCCTATTACCTGAACTCATGAAATACAGTATACTTATTCACTCAAGTTAGTTTAGATTTTCTTTGTAATCAGAGAGCATACATAAAGATGATTCTGTTGTAAAAATTTTCAGGCTGACGATGGAGTTTGCATGACTCCGAAACATGTACCATTCTTTAAAAATGCTATGTTTTCTTTGTTGTTTTTATTTTGAAATTTCTAGTTCTGCACTTAGTAAATTTGTATTATTTTATTCAGTTTTCATTTATCAAGACTAAATCAGTTATGAAATGAAAGAAAAATGGAATCCAAAACAACACTAAAATCAAAATAGCAGGCCTAATCATTCGTCTAATTAAGTTCGTCTTTATTTCCACCATATTTTAGCAAAAACCGAGGCAACAACATAGACAAACACGACACTTCATGTGGTACGGTACAGACTGTCGTCTGTCAAGGGAAAGAAACAAAATATGCCGTATACAGTCAGACCCAACTCCGGAAAACCGAGCACAGGTATATACTCCGAAAACGGCGTATGAATATAGAGCCCTCATCGTTCAGTGCGAAGCAGTGTGTACAAAAGGCATGGGGAAAATCTTGCAAAGTCAACCAGCCAACGATGTATAATTTTTTTAAAATAATGCTGTGTGCCAATTATCTTCAAAATCCTTGAATGATTCGTCATATGAAATGTCTTTCAAATGACAAACGTTTGAAAGAAATAAATCCGCAGCATTATTTTTGAAAAATATATTATCAACAGTAGGTCGACATTGCACGGTTTTCCCCATGTCTTTTGTACACACTGTCTCGCACTGAACTATGAGGGCTCTATATTCATTTTGCTCCATACGCCGTTTTTGGAGTATATACCTGTGCTCGGTTTTCCGGAGTTGGGTCTGACTGGTATATAACGCGGCGGATATGGTTCTAGCGGGAACGATATCCGCCAGTCTGAACGATATCTGCCGGCGGATTATCTACTCGTTACATAATCCACCACCATCACACGATCAGCCGTCACACCGGTCTGACCTGCCCGTCAACAAGGAATTACGAAAGTGGAAATTAACCCGGGCAGACAAAACAGAAAATAGTGAAGTGATACGATTATGCTACAACAGCACGAATCAGAAAGAAATTAAGAATCCCATTACATGCAAACTTTCCTATCGTATCGAGAAGAGTCTATGTTTTTAATTCATTACTAGTAAACCAATTTGAAATTTTATATTCTCATTTCCTGTTTAAAGTTATAATCCAGTAAAAGAACTGTACACTTGATAAAATTTTATAAAGGTTACAAACCATAAACAAGATCAGATATAAACCAAAATTAATGAGTGATATCTACTGTGCTTAATATAATGTTACATGCACAGTCATAAGTATATAAAGGATAAGAATAATATGAGCACCAAGTTGCAAGGTTTTTTTCTTCTTCTTCTTTTTCTTTTTCTTCCCCACGCCCACCCCCCCCCCCCCCCCCGATAAATATCAAGTCAAATCAGTCCGGAAAACGACTGATTACAAAGTCTTTACCCTGTTTATAAGGATTTTCTCTGTCTGCTGCAAGGGGCCAGTTGTAGGGGCTATGAGAGATCTACATCACGAGCATCACCTAGACTGAGACAGATGATACACATGGAGGATCGAAGTAGGCTGATGTTCTTTATAATTTCCCTCACCAGATAATCTTCCATTTGGAGTGTTGACTATCTCTGCTAGAAAAAGGAGAAGGCGGGGTCGGATACAAAATACATGTATGCAAACCTAACTTAATTATTAATACATCAGACAGAGATCGAATAAAAAAGTTTCCTCAACTTGTCACAAAAGAATCAAATTATCGCGTAACTTACATAATCACTCGAGCTTTTCAGGTATCTGTGGTATGTGACGGCCAGGATGAAATGTACTATTCATGTCTTAATTGCACAGATACCAAGCAAGCTCCTCTATTATGTCTTGTCAGATGGTCAATGAGAATATTTGTTGGCTACTTTTGTGAAAGCAATACATTTTTCACAATTTGATAACTTATTAATAAAAGACCGATTAACACCAAATTGCACCTCAAGAAGATTATTATACTCAAAATTATGTTATGAAAATTTAAATTGAATTGAATAAAACTCTTTTGAGTTATCATAATCAGAATGTAAGAAAATAATTTTTCTTTACATACAGAGGATTTTTTTTTTTTTTTGGGGGGGGGGGGGGCAAAGCGTTGCCAAAGGGCACTTTCGGGTTTTCATTTCAGGAGGTCTGACACCCCCTACCCGATTTATTTTTTGGAATGTACATCCATAGCTCTTCCTTCTGACAAAATCTGGTCCTTCAATGAGAAAAATTTACCCCAATTTTTAGGGGCTGTCTGACACCCCATCCCGACGGAAATTTTTGTCAGTTTTTTGTGTTTTGTAATGTCCAGTCATACTATTTCCTACTGACAAAGTTTGGTTCATGGAGGAGATGGGGTGAAATTGACCCGACTTTGGGGTCTCTTTGGGGGGATCGGGGGCTGAACCCAGCGGCTACGGTCAGGCTGACAACCTTTTTGTCAATGACTTAGATGGTCGAAGTAACTTTAGGGGGTCGAATCTTCTGGGTAAAATGGGATGACTATTTCGGGACAGGCTCCTGGCCTAAGTGTGTCCGTGCGAGAAATGTCGGCGCCTGATTGCAATCACCCCCTCCAGTGGCAAAGATGTGTTACGCAATTCTATTCATAAGGGGGGGGGGGATATTGTTTTGTCCCCCCCCCCCCCCCCCCATGAAAAGAAATTCCTGCAAATTGGCCCCATCCCCCTTCCTCCGACTCCTCGAAACCGATTTACGCCCGTGTACACCACGGTATCAGTATAGCATACCTCATGTTGTCTAACAATGACACACATATAATGTAGTATCAATCCAAATCTCAATCTCAATAACATTCTGCAAAGCAGGACGGGCGCCACAATAAACAGACCGTACCAGCTCAGCCTTTCATTCCTATTCACGAACCCTGCTACACATTTGTGTCTACATACCGTTGATCCGACCCGTACATAAATAGCATTGTCCACATTCTCTGCTTTTGGGGCATCAGTTACATCACGGACAGATATCACCTAAAAGTGCATTTTTATTTTCCAAAACGAATATTCAGTTCTTTCCACATATTCATGCTCCTAATAATTATATGGGATGTCGGATACTATTATCGCATTACTATGAAATAACTACATGTACTGTTTCATTACAGAACGAAAATAAAACACAATCAAAATTTTACTTACCTCAAGATATATAGGATAAACACATTTTATAGAGCCCGCCTCTAACGTTAATTAAGCGCATAATCGTGAATCTATTTGTAACAAACCAACGATTAATTCACTATTTGCACGCCTCAGTGAGTAGCTCGCCAGGAATATAACTGAGTCACTAGCGTACCCAAGGGGGGGGGGGGGGGGGACAGACTGCCCCCTGACAGCTTTTTATAAAGCTCCTTGCTTTTCTTGTTGTCTCCTCTATCTTGTACCATTCTGCCCCAGATTTACTGGGGCAAAATGGGATGTCATTTTAAATGTTTGTAAATTTTTATTACGGTTTTGATCATTATTTAACAAAAATAAAATAAAATCCATCTGATGTTAACACCAGTATCTATGTTGACTATGGGCATAATTAACCTAAAGAACATACTATGAGGAAATGAATATTCAGTAATCATCATGTTTAATTAAACCAGATTTCAAGTTTAATGTAAAAGTCCATAATTCATGCTGTGTTTGATGTATGTGGATCTATTCAACTATGATCTTTAGGTTACCTAAGAATGGGACAACCATCATGCATGGTTCATCTCAAAATCATGTTGTTTCATGAAGAATAGAAGAAAACAATTATTTAATTATCAAGCATGCATCAAGGTTGTCCAGTCCTGCACAGAAAGCCCTGTCCCATTCTCAATATCATCTTTTTTTCAATTGCTCAAAGTCATGTTTAAAACTTTGTACTGCGCTGAACTTTAAATCAATGGGCCGTATTCTCAAAAGTGGCCTAAGTTAAGCCTGACTAAACCTACGCTGCTGATTTATGGAAGGCCATTAGTCAACCCCTAAGTCCCGTATAAATTACTATATATATGTCACAGAATAAAGAAACAAACATACTTTCTGGCATGAAATGAGCATCAAAAATAAATTATATCCTGTCGGTTGTTGTATTTTTCAAACAGGACAATTCATGTATAAATTGAATAAAAACGAATTGCCACACGCTTTCATTAACAGTTCCATACACAAATACCCAAGACAATCCAACCGTTTCCACCTTCCCCGCACCTGCACTCTTTTTGCACACAAAACCGTCTCTTTCTACGGCCCAAAATACTGGAACTCACTTAGCAGTGATATTATCAACTCCTAAAGTCTAAACTGTTGCAAAAGCAAGTTAAAAAAAAAATCTTCTTCAACCATATGCAGTGAATTCAAAGTGAGCGAGCAGGACCCACCTCCACCCCCCCCCTCTATCTCTCTCTCCATCTCTCTTCTCTGTCTTACTCCATTTTCACCTCTCCTTTTTCCTGCCCTCTCTCTCCCTTCTTCTCACACACAGACACACTCCCTTTCTTTCACTCTCCTCCTTTCTCCATCCTCCTTCTCTTCATTCTATTTTGTTTCTACACCGTCTTGCACTTTCACTTTATTTTCACACTTTAATCTTTCTTGTAGGTTGAGGCAATTGTCTTTCTACCTCAACTCACTTATCAATTCTCTCTTATCAATAATTCGCTTCTCGTAATGATGCTTTATGAATTTGATATTATTAAATGACCCAACCGTGATTAAGTTATATAAGTTTCTGGACATGTAATATACAATCTTTGCTTCTAAACATGTCCAACTGTTTTCAACATCACTTAAGTCAATATGTGTGCATCATAAACTTTACTTATTGATATTTAATTATGTGCATATATCTATGGAAAAACATAATTGTTATATTATTGTAATTGTATTTATTTTATGTTATACGCTCTGCAGTATTATGCTAATATGATTGAAAACAGTCAATAAAATCTGAAATCTGAAATTTGCATTATCTTAGTCCCATAACTATGGTGATTTCGTAGGATTAAAAGAGGGTGACATTTCGCTCTCCATAATTCGGTGGCCTAAATCTACACACTAAGGCTGAGGCTAAAGGTGAGGCACCTTTCAAGAATACAGGCCAATGGTTGTTATTCCACGAATTCAGTTCAACCCGACGCTAATGTCATGTCTAAGAAAAGGGAAACTACTACCTCAGTCTAAGGAGTGGTCAGACCTGTCAGATAACGAAAAAGGTAACGAGATTTTTCATTAAAAGGCCACCTACACCTGTCCTACTATTAACGTAAGACAAGTCTGACCAGCCCTTTACTTACTATGTTGAAACTCGACTGTAGACCCATGATTGAGTTTACAGTTTAGCAGAATACGGACCGATGAGTCAGTATTGCAGAGTAATGAATATCATCATCATCATCATCATCATCATCATCATTATCCCAAGGAGGGGCGGATCCAGGGGGCAGGGGGGGGGGGGGGCGGGCACACAAATAAAAAAAAATGACCAGCAAAAAAAAAAATGTTATCATATTTTTGGGGGTCCAGTTTTCCTCTATAATTATCTGACAAGCCCCCCCCCCCCCCCCCCCCCCAGGTTATCAGTTGAAAGGGGGGGGGGGTACAATGTATACTTTTCTTTTTAAAAAAGAGGGACACGGGCCGGAATTGTCCAGACCCCCCCCCCCCCCCCTCAATCCGCCATTGATCCCAAGCAACAAAGATAATGACATTATCTGATTATTCGTTTTGGCATGAAACTTGGTACGGTACATAAGATTATACTATATTCACTGATTAACGCGATATAGTATAATGCAAAGAATCGCACAGTCAAGGAGGCCGCCATTTGATTTCCTTTATGACATCACATTAAGCGCATTCAAAAAGAATAATGCGCGTGTCAGTGTGCACATCAAAGCCCTTGCCATGGCCTTCCTATATGAAACATTTCATCGCATTTCATCGCGTCTTAAGTTTGTACGCCCTAGCAGTACGCATACGCGCATCTCAGCCGTGCATTATCACTTTTTGCTGCACACTTTTTGCACTCCCGTGCATGTTAGCGAAAAAATAAAGAGCGGCGCACACGTGACTCATTTCAGCGCATCTGATTTGCTACCTTCTTGAACCCATTTTATAATTGATAGTCCGTATAGCCATGAGGAAAATGAATATGTGGAAAGAACTGAATATTCGTTTGTTTGTTTTAAAGTGCATTTTTGGGTGATATGTATCCGTTGCGTAATGCCAGATTCAGAGAATGTGGACGGTGCTATTTATGCACGGGTTGAATCCGTGGTATGTACATTTACATGCACATGTGTATCAGGGCGCATGGATAGTGAGTGAAAAGGCTGAGCGGATCTGTTCATTGTGGCACCCGTCATGCGCTGCAGAATGTTACTGAGATTGAGATTCGGATAATTGATTTCCAAAACCCCTACTCCTGGAGAAAAAATGTCCTGACAGAAGTGATATGAGTGACGGGAAAGCCTATAATTAATTGCTATTTCGCAGAAGGCCCACGGCAATATATTAGGTATTTGACGTCTAAATCTTTAAATAATTCGCACCAGTCTTTCACCCAAATCAAACAATTACTCAAAACTTTTTAAAAAAATAAAAAAATAAAAAAGCATGTTCAGATAAAATTTAGTATGATAGATTGGCGTTTAATCACTTTTATGACGTCATCAGCGTAACAAATTGATAGAATTAATTATACAGAATAGGCCTACGTGATGAATATACCTATTACCAGTATTTGTAATAACTAGAAAGAAAATACATAACTGCACAGTGCAGTTTTTCTTTTACATCTAGATATAAACACTAGGAGAGAAAATGCATTGGTTCATTGAAGAAAAAAGAAAACATTGCTGACGACCTTTAGCTAAAGAAAGATACCAATAAAGGGCTTAATTTATAAAAAAAAAAACAAAAAACAATCACATAATTGGCCAAAGGGCTAACCACCCCTCCCCCTCACTCTCCCGGAAAAAAAATTCATGTATGCATGAGAAAGAAGAGGTCGGGGGCTAAATAATTCGAAAATCATGCTTTAATAGTAATAATAATAATAATACTAATACTAGTAATAATAGCATGTTAAAGTGATATAGCGCATTATGTGAATAATTCAGTTCGCTTTACAATGGTTTTTATTATAACCCTGTTCATCGGATTTCAAGCCGCACACAATACATACAGCCCTGGAAAAAAATTATTAGACCAGCTCCTTAATGTACATAGGCCTATATGGCAAGTGTTGGCTATATCAGTAATTGAATTTTCAGAATGATTTCTATTAGCTAACACATAATGAGTGGATGAATACTCCCCAAATCAACTAATCTCTCTAACAATTACTGCCAGGGTAATTGCCCCTAGGACTATTAACCCCGGACAATTTTCGCTAAAGGACAATTACTTCTAAGGGCAACCCAACGGATAGAACTTTCAGAAAAACTAACAGAATGTAAATATCCTAGATGCTAACTGTCCTCAGGGATATTCTCCAGGAGTAGGGGTTTTGGAAAAAAATGTCCTGGCAGAAGTGGCCTGGGAATAATTGTCCAGGAGGTATGCCTGATTGTCTCGTAAAGCCATGTCCACTCCTCTGGAGGCAGTTTGTTCAGTTCTGCTACATTTGATGATAGCAGCCATGCCTTGTGGCATTATGTCAACAAGGTGTTCTCTTTCTTTCCCCTCACAGCAGCTCATTCATGCTGCAATGTTTTTTTTTTCTTTCATAAAATTAATTTTCTAATACCTTTAATATTTATGTCACACACACTGGTCTTAGTAGAATAATGAGAAAGCCATGGTGCTTAGACCAAGAGTAGTAACACTTGAAATTCATCCCCTAAGACATTTATAGCCTATTAGGTAGTCAAAAAACTCTTTCTTATGGGGAAAAGGGGGTGTTGTAATTGTCTGGGGAAATTTGTCCGGGACAATTTGTCCTGGCTGTATTCGTTCTAGTGGTAACTGACACGGGGTAAAATGTCATAGGGGTGATTGTTCTAGTTAGTAGTAGTCCATTAATCATGCATTAGCTGTTGACAATCATTTTCCTACTTCCATAGACAACGGACTTAACACTACTCATATACCCCAAAATGGAGCTGGTCTAATAATTTTTCCAGGGCTGTATAAACACGATAAAAACTACTTTCAAAAAATTAACTCAAGACAATTTCAATAGCCCTGTCTATCACCTTTAGAATGTGCGAACATTAAAATGGCGTATTACGTAATCCGAACAAGATTTCTATGGGCAGTACAATAGGCCTTTGAAATTGCCCTTGAGTTTATTTTTCGAAAGTAGTTTTTTTTTTCGTGTTTATAATACAGTGTGTATCATCTCTACACCTTAGGGAGTATTCCTACCATTTTTCACCGATCACATGCATGCATGTAGGGCATTGGCAAAAACAGTCACATTGGCTTTCGGCAATCCTCACAGGTATCCGTTCCCTCCTGGTTAAGATTAGCAATGTAAATTAATGTCTTGCCAAAGGACATTAGTGCCGAGGCGGACTCGAACCGCACACCATGTGATCCATAGTACGATGACTTATCCGCTAGACCTCGACACATTTTTGGAAGAAGATTTCAACAGTAATTTCAGGGGGAAGTATGTGTGTGTCGGGGTTGGGGGGCCGTTAACCCTTACAATTTTAGATTCTATACACGAACTTAAGTATTTTCTAAATAATGGTAATATAATTCGGAATTATGTTGGGCGTATTAGCTTCGAAAGTGACTTTGATAATAGAAACCTGATGCGCGGCAAATCACAAGTAGATACAAGATCATCTCCGTAGCTCCAAAACCATCAAAATGCTCATTAAGAAAAAAAAATACATTTACGAAAGAAAAACAAACAACATGTTAACATATATGTCAGCTCTGTACAAATATGCATTGATATACAAAACTTAGTTTTCCTATTTTATATGCTAATTTTTTTCTAACAGTCTATTTTCCAAAAATTAGCCAGTCAAATAAGCCAATGCTCTGAGTATTAATTTGATTCCCTTATTTACGTACTAGATTACAACAAACATGTTACAGCAAGGAGGTTTTAAATGGAATGAGTCACATCAAAAAGCTTGCCTTTGAAATAGATTTGATGCCGCCATGCACAACACGATAAATATGCGCTTTCCGACAACATTCTTCCGAACTGTTTCGGAAGAATTCTGTTTTAATGATAATCAAATTTCGTATACCCAAATGTTACTTATCTAAGGTCGCGTTTATCATCTTTCCCCAGTATGAAACGGCTTTCCATACCCACTATCAAAAGCCCTTTCCAAAGGCCTTTGCAAACGGCTTTCAAAATAAGTTGCGTTGATCATCTCATCGACAAGTCGAAAACCGACGTTGTCACTGCGCAGATGCATTGCGCAGTTTGACCCGAGGAGAAGGGGTCATATACGGCGCGCGCTTTTTTGTTTTGGCTATCGCTAGTATAGTGCAGCGTACGTAGCTAGTGTACTCTGTGCTTATGTGTAGTTCGCTGAGTTTGTCACGGTTATTACTAGTTTACACATCTTTCTATTGATCTCTTAGCTATTTTGCTGATCGTTACCACGTACGTACGTTATATAGTACTGTGCTGTGTACACATGTACTTGCCTGGCGCGCGTCTTTTCAGAAACCGGAAACACGTAGTTCGTGACCGAAGTATAAAGTCGTTTCAAAACAGCTTTGCGTTTATCTCGCTTTTTGTAACCTGTTTCTGGCTGAAACCTGTTTCGGAAAGCACAAATTTGCGACTTTCAAAAAGGCTTTCCGAACCCCATAATCAAAACAGCTTTGCGTTTATCATCTCTAAAAAAATCACTGAAAGCCCTTTGGAAAACCTGTTTCTGCCGAAAGAAAGAGTTGATAAACGCACCCTAAAATGCACATGCATGTTATATCAAGGTACAAGCAAACAGATTTAGTGCCCAAAATACAAGTATTGCGATTTCAATTTTTTTCCCCAACATATGAAATCTAATATTTGGAATTACGCGGAAAGTGTCAAACTTGCCATAAACAGATGTCCATTAATTTTGTGACGCTTTCATGGCTATGTGTCAAGAAATTACTCGTATTGAGGCGCGGGAAGATCAGAATGAGATCGCAGTTATTTAGATTACAACTGCGCATACACTTTCTTTCGAGTCCATTGATTTGTGATATTATCTGCGTATCATAAAACCTCCAATGAAATATGATATATATAAATCATCAGAATTAGTCTATTCTTAACACACTGAAGGGTGAAAAAGAATGTCCAGTCCAAAGAATCTTGATTTTAAAAAGGGGGCATTAAAATGTTTGGAGTCTATTGTGACTGATACAATCTGACTCGCGATGTTTTGTGCAAGGGGAGAAAAGGAGGGTCTACATATATCAAGCATTTTCTGTGAAAAAGGATCATTAGATTGTCCAATTAAAAACGTGGTACAATCATAAATGCGATTAACAGTCTACGTCGATTGGCATACTGTACATGTATATACTTCGACTGGTTCAATACAGAATACGGCCTACGACACATTATTTAATATAAATCTTTAGACAGTATAGTTACTTAAAATATGCACCTTTGCCGAAGCTAAGCGTCACTATGGTAAATATTCACTACTGCACAAGCAAAAAAGCATAAATACAAAAAGAACACCAAAATAAATGTATAGGATTTTCCCCATCCATATTAACATTTTAAAAACTCAATTTTGTCAATGTTCACTTCACTTTCGTGTGAAGGGCCATGAAACCCGCAAATTTCGAAGTAAATTTTGTAATTTGTTAATTAGGTTGGTTAATGATTAATCTATATAAATAATTTTCCTCAGATTCCATTCAGTTTCATTTGAATTTGTTTAACCTGGTGATCCACTGCACAATGTAATGATCCATTTAGTCTATGTGCAACTGATTTCGAAAGAGTTTCGTTTAAAAAATTAATAGACCATATAATTCATCTTTATTTCAGTAAAAGAAAATCAAAGAAGTTACATTGATATACCTATGTCCTCTGCCAGAAAAAGAGGGATATTTCCTCCTCAACAGGCAAGAGGCAGGGTCACAAAATACAATAACATATATAAAAACAAAGAAAAAGTATTAACGAGAACAACTTCGACGATAAAGCAATTAATGATAACGATAACTATAAAGGCGATAACATAATTATAGCCCTATAGTGTATCAATATTATATATCTAAAACTAACTAGTAATTAATCATTGTAATTTGAGACTATTTAAAGAGAACTTATAGAATCTTATCATCAGTGGTGATTTTATTAAGAATAAATAATACATAATCACTTACAAGATATCAAACAAATCAGGTGTCAAACAGTACTGAATAGTTGGTTAATTAAACATAGAAGGAAATTATATTGTTTATGTCTGCTTATTCCGAAAAACAAATTGGTTTGGAGTTTTAGGATCATAAAGTATCATAGTTAAGGGCACGGCTAGGAGCACTGTCATTGTATAATTCAGGGTATATATTAATTTTGCAATATTGATGGCAAACGACGAAATTCATTAAATGCAATCATACATTGGCAGCCAGGGACGACGATACTAATTTGACTTTGACAAAATTGGATACTACGTGATGAAACTGATGGGTCAAAGTTAGAAAACAAATGACTAAAGACAAAAATAATCTTTAGGTGTGCAAGATCACGAAGAATCGGGATGAAATTAAATGACAATCTTTTTTTTTTAATGGAATGATAAAAAGTGTTAAAATTGACTGAAAAACCTGTAATCAAAGCAAATTTTCATCTGTCAGATGACTTGATTCAGGGACTTTTTTTTCTAATATACTCTGTTACAAATTTGGATTTTCTAAAATGGAAACGAAATATGTGACTTCCCCCCCCCCCCCCCCCCTCTAGTATGATTTATACTTGGCTACAATTATGATCTATATATATTCGAATAGTCTTGAAAAAAAAAACTGACCGAAAACATTTGTGGACAAGTTATCTCTTATATCTCAAAGAGAGGCCTGGATTGATGTTCAAAGTGGCCAGCAAAGTTGACGTTGTATTAAAGAAGATCAATCGTCTACAAAGCTCAGATCCAAAGAATGAGGCAATACCACTGTCCGAAGCCTACTAAATTCGAGTCAACGCATTGTTAATATTTTGCTCTATTCATCGTCAGGAGAACTTACCAAAGGAAAACTGTGTATGAACTAAAATCATAACGGAAGCGAGCCTCTTGCGCCCCCCCCCCCCCCCCTCCACCCTATAAATTTGCCTCTCAGGCTCAGACACGGCGTTATTTCACGAACGTCGATATTCACGCCAATTATCAATCAATAATAATAACATTCATGCCGCAGTTAGCTGTGTAATAATAATAACATTCATGCAGCAGTTAGCAGTGTACAATAGAGACGGATGCGACTGGCTTACAAAGACGAGCGTTTGGCCGCATCCATTGGGTTTGTGCAAGGAGCTTCAAGAGCTGGAGTTCCAACTGGCAACAAATTATCTCAAGCAGCTGCTCCTTTCTAAGGATGCACAATAGAATCTACAGGTGCGCTGTAGCCTTTGATGTCCGATGTTCGATGCCGCCAACTTCATGGGAAAGCTTGAGTAGTGATTTTTGTCACAAATGAAATATCGAGAATATTTCACTTTTTATTTGAATAAACAAAGGGAAATTTTCACATATGATAAAATTGAATACAAAAGCCTAATTGTGTCCAGAAATTTGGCTATATTGTATGATAGTAGTTTCAATTTGTGGAAAAAAGTAAAATTTTACAATCCTGAATTCCCCAATTTGACACTCTTCCGATTACTCCCTGCAAAAGAAAATAAAAATTGCAATTGTTCAAGTACAATTAATTATGATGTTATATGTCAGATTAGTGCCCACACATGCCCAGTCGCGCAATTTTGATTCATATATCAGGGAATTTTGTACAATTTCTTTTCGCTTGCCCCCAGTAAAGGTAAGCACTGTGAACTGCTCATATCATCAGACTAGTGATAGCGAAAAGTAATTATCATTACAAAAGCATATTTTCCTTTGAAAATGGCCCGTAAGTTTACAGCCAGGTAGGAATCTTTTTGTCTTCTTATCTGCAAGGAAGATCCAGTTAAGAACATGCCTGACATATTTTTCCTTGGCGGCATCGAACATGGTTCAAAGGGAATGAGCTACATTTGTGATCTCAGTTTTAGTTGAGCTATGATAGACAAAAAATTCCATTAACATGGGAACAAAATCTTGTGTGTCTTAAGAAGAAAACGGATGTTTACATAATGGATATAGTAAGTGTGCATAAAGGAACATTGTTTTTATGTGTGAGTGAAAAATTAATAAATCTTTCGGCGGAATCGAAATTTATAATTCACTCGCCATTAATTTTATGTAGGAATAACTTCAGCCCTTTGCTGGGGGCTCATAACGTTCCTGAACATAGCTTGAGCTAAACACGCTAAACACTGGTCACGCTTAAGCGTCTGTTCGCTTTGGGCGGTACAAGAGAAGCTTGATCAATAAGCGTGCCCACTGTTTAGTCTTATCAGCGGAGCTAGCTCGGTGCTCTCTCGTAACGCCAGATAGGAGTCGATGACAGAGGGCTGGTCCCAAAGCCATCTATACACAGAGTTTGGTCGCATGTTACATTATTATGCAATAATACAGCAAATGGATATACACCATGTGAAACAGAATTAACCAAACTCTGTGTATAGAAGGCTCTGGATTATAACCTGTTTATAAATTCGAAACGTCGTTGTCATATCCTCGGATCACTTACATCATCCGTCATCAAGAACCTTCCAGCCTCAATAAGCAGACGAATATCAGACATCTCTTGCGATGAAGAGACCTTCAGGAAAGCCACACCGATCTACGATGAAGCCCTGAAATCCAGCGGTTACTCAGAAGGCCTATCCTACAATGAATGAACAACCCAGGCGGAAAAGAAAAAAACAGGCAGCGGAACATTATCTGCTTCAACCCCCCGTTCAGCAAGAACGTCTCAACTAACATCGGTGGCACCTTCTTGAACCATGAACCATCTAGCAAATAAAAAGGCCAGGAGCCGAAAGATTGTAAATACACCGAGTGACCAGGGGCCTGTTTCTCGAAACCAACGACACGACAGTCATAACTTTATCCGCCAACTGCGGAGATGTCTATGATCTTCCTACACTGTTTCACGAAGAGCTTACTAGCTAGACATCTCGTAATATCGATACTATCGGCGAGAATAGGAGCCGACACGTAGCCTTGGTTCAATTACACTATAGTTTAAAAAGCTAAATTTAACTCAAACTGCAAATATTCGAATGAATTACAAAATTAAAAAATCTAAATAGAAGAACGGTATAATAGATGCCAAAAACTTTTAAAATTATGTAAATAATAGTAGAACTTATTTTGATGGCGGAATTTAGAAATGAGTTCCGGTCGTTTGTTCAAGAGTGATTGTCGGCGTTCATTATGAGTAGTAGATGCATAAGTACTACCCGTACCGGAAACCAAATGACCAGCCCATGTACATCCACAGACAATCTAATTATCCGTCATCAAGAAGCTTCCAGCCTCAATAAGCAGACGAATATCAGACATCTCTTGCGATGAAGAGACCTTCGGGAAAGCCACCCCGATCTACGATGACGCCCTAAAATCCAGCGGGTACTCAGAAGGCCTATCCTACAATGAATGAACAACCCAGGCGGAAAAGAAAAAAACAGGCAGCGGAACATTATCTGCTTCAACCCCCCGTTCAGCAAGAACGTCTCAACTAACATCGGTGGTAACTTCTTGAAGCTTGTCGACAAACACTTCCCCCAAAAATCAAAACCGAATCGCATATTCAACAGGAACACACTCAAGATCAGTTAAAGCTGCATGCCGAACGTTGCCAGTATCAAGTACACAACAAGCAAACCCTGGAAGGAGACAAGAAAACTAGGAGCAGTAAAACGTGCAACTGCCGGAACAAGAACCTCTGCCCCCTCCAAGGGAACTGCTTCGCGACCAATTTCATATCCAACGCTGAGGTCACTAGCCCAAACAGGACGATGGTCTACATCGGCCTCACGAAGCCCTCCTTCAAGTTGAGGTACAGCAACCATCGGCATTCTTTCCGACACGAAAGGTATCAAAACAGCACAGAATTCGTTTGGGTTCTGAAACGACACGACACACCCTACACCATCAAGTGGACGATTGCCAGTCATGCACAGGGAGGCGCTACAGGGGGGGGGGGGGGCAGGGGGGCGGCCGCCCCCTATCATTTTTCAAGCGAGCAAAAAAAAGAGGAAGAAGGGGGGGAAGGAGAAAGAGAAGGGGAAATGGAGAAGAGAAGGCTAGGCCATGCAATTATGACATAACTGTTATAGTCCTATTTGTTATTTCAAGACCCTCGACGTGCGACGTTGCTATACGCGTCGTTTTGCCCCCCCCCCCCTATTTAAATACCCTGGCGCCGCCCCTAGTCATGCACATCCATACACCAACGAGTCCAAGAGGTGCGACCTGTGCTTAACTGAGAAACTACTTATAATGAACGCCGACAAGCAATCACTCTTGAACAAACGACTGGAACTCATTTCTAAATGCCGCCATCAAAATAAGTTCTACTTGTGCAATTTAAAGAAAGAATTTTCGTAATCAATCTGCTTTCATTTGTCTAACCCAGTTTCACGCATTAGTTTGATGTGATAAGATACCACCTTCGTTTAATTGCCTATTACTTCACATATCCATTTTTTCATATTTTCGCTACTAATTTCAAATGAATCACTTTCTCTTAGTGCGCAAAAATCACCATAGTAACTTGCGCACCACTATGTGCGTGAAATGGGGTTGCGCGCTAAGCGTGCTTATTCAGTGCATTCAATGGTATTGATGTAAAGCTTTATCTGTTGCCTGATGATCCCAGCTCCTGTAGGTAGCGTGAAACTCGGAGTAGCACATTAAAGATCAGATGAACCTTATGTCACCTGTGTGAATCGAAATTATTATTTAGAGCTCTGCCTTCTTACGGACATCGAGTACTCTGTACACATGGTACAAGGATAGCATTCACCAAGTATATATACCGGGTGTCCCCCAAAAAGCGGAACGGCGGATTTTCAGTACTTTGCCTTCAAAAAGTATATAATTTTTTTTTTTACATCATTGGGTAAAGCATCTTCTGTCGAAGAGAATGGTAACAAAATCATTGAGTTTGGTTAAGTAATTTTACTTCTATGCCCGTTTATTAAAACACAGTCATTTTCAAATTTCGCTTGATTTTTGCGACCGATGAGTGTAAGATCGTGTCGGGAATGGATTTTAGTCAGCTGTAGCTGGGGAAAAGTGGAAACGACGCTAGTTTCTACATGCCATATGAAAGGTCATTCCCGACAAATTCTACTCTCATCGGTCGCAAAAAACATGCGAAATTTGAAAAGGACTGTATTTTAAGAAACATGCATAGAATCAACATTATTTTACCAAATTCAATGATCTTGATATCATTCTCTTCGGTGAAAGATGCTTTACCCAATTGTGTAAAAAATATATATACTTTTCGAAGGCAAAGTAGTGAAAATCCGCCGTTCCGCCATTTTTTGAACACCCGGTATATATATATATATATATATATATATATATATATATATATACACACACACACACACACACACACCCACACACATGCATGTGTGTGTATGGTGTATACACAGCCTATGCATAGGGCATTACAGGCATGGTGTGTTTCGTTGCATAGCTGCAGCAAACTAAGAACGCCTTGAACGAATCTGTGACACGCAGATTCAAAAAATACATTTCCGAATCGCGTTTTCATCCTTCAATTACGAATTTTCCACATGGCTTGTGAATCCTGATTTTTGGAGGGGATAAACTTTATTTATCCATCTTTCATTGACTGAAATTTCAATATCAACATTTCATGAGCGTTTTTTGTGGTGAATATTTAAAGATATGTATGTCAAAGTGGTGTAGGATTGTCATTCACTTTGTACAAAGGTCAGAAAGCGGTGAAAGGTCATGAATGATCATTGAGGCCAATCGTCCCTTTTGTTGGGGACTTTGATCATTCCCGAAAACTCGGTACTCTCCCTGACTGATCACTGGCATTTTTAAAATCCAAAAAGGCAGCTATATGTAACTCCTAGTGAACAAATCTGAAGATAATTTTCGAATAGAACATCATCTTACCATGTATGTATCATCATATTAAAGGGCATTACATTTTCTACAAAATTATAAACACGATAAAAACTACTTTCGAAAAATAAACTCAAGGGCTATTTCAAAGGCCTATCGTACTGCTCATAGAAATCTTGTTCGGATTACTTAATACGCCATTGTAATGTTCGCACATTTCTGATGGTGATAGGCAGGGCTATTGAAATTGTCTTGAATTTATTTTTCGAAAGTAGTTTTTATCGTGTTTATACCACATTTAATGGGTTTGGAGATGAATTGCAATACCATTCTGAGCCAAAAAAAATCTTTGTTTGCATAACTGTTTTCAAAAATCTGAATTTCTTCCACATTTCAATAGTTATTCAAACTATTTTCTTTATTTTTTTTCTTTTTCTTTTCTTTTTTTTTTTTTTTAAACTGCCGATATGTAGGGTTAATATCTTATAAAAATTACAAGTTCATCGCTTATTATACAAAAAAGTTATAGCGCGCTCAAGTTGACACTTTGATATTTGCTAAAGCAGGGCATCGATAACGAAATTGGTTACTAAGGGCTGCCTTCTCCCTAACAATAGTAACATTGGGAGACGTGAAATTTATCATATCGGTAGAACATGCTATTGTGATGCAGATGAATATATTAATAGCAAGTGTGAAGTCAGGTGATTCAGTATCATCATACTTTATAGTCCACGGGCCAGATACAGAAGAGTCCCCCCCCCCCCCCCCCCCCCCCCCCCCCCCCCTCTTTAGGCACACTTTTGAATGATGCTTTTATGTTACCTAGGACCCTCAGCTAACAGAATTTGCTTGTTTGCCATAAAGTTGGTGTTGGGTGTGGCCACCAGGGCCGTTACAATAGTAAGTTTGTTGTTGTTGTTGTCGTTGTTGTTGTTGTTTGCTTTTTTTGGTACAAGGAAGCAATTAAGGCCATCACTGAAATAACATTAGACCTGTTAACAAGTGATAGACATTCAAGATTTTCACTCTAAAACATGTATGTGGTTGGGTTCAGAACTTGGGCCCGTACCCCCCCCCCCCCCTCATTGAACAGGGAGGTCCCCTGAACACATTGATACCAAACAGTAGCGTACTTTAACACTAGCGTAGCAAGGGGGGCAGGGGCAGCCCGCCCCTGACAACTTTCGACAAAAATATTCTGCCCCACTTTTAGAACTGATAACCTTTTTTTTTTCTTCTCAGAGAATTATGGAGAAAAACTGGACCCCATAAAATCTGATAACGTGATAATTATCTGATAATATATCTTTTTACCATCGTTTATCTTATTTTCAAAAATTGTCTTACTTAAAGGGAATCTTGAGTTCTGGGAAGGGTGAAAAATAATTTGTGAGCTCTCTCATTCCTTTTATGTCAGTTTGGAAGAACATTATCATGAGTGGAAACATCCCATGAAAAGGACTGCTCTTCAAACGCTCTTATATTCAAAATATGACTTGAAATAGCTGAAATGTTTGGGCCGAACATTCATGCCACTTGCGTGTGTAGTCTCATATACCCATTTCTGTGTGCAGTATATGTGCTTTTCAAGAGAATGGGTCAATTTCATATCTAGTTTGATGATTCCAAAACAACACAGTATAAAACAATTCTTATGTAGACATGGTCAACATTTCCCAATTCCTATGAGACAGTTTCTTTCACAATGTAACTGCATGAACAGAACTCTACTTTATCTTTAAAGGGACCGAAAAGTCGCCAATCGTGGTGTTTTGGAGCTTGGCCCGGCTCGGGTAATATTCAGGAATTTCCGTACATCTTCGGTAAACGCATGAATTGTGTGTATCCAGCACGCATTCGACCGGAGAAAGACGAACTGAAAAACCCAACTGACAAACTACCCCACCCTCTACGGCAATTTTGTTCGCTGCTCCAAGATTGTTGTTATGCACGGCCTTTTAATAGGGGCAAGCGAATGAAATTGAACGTACATGGATATCGAGCGGTGGCTCCCTTTAAGCTTTACTATTTACCTAAAGTAGCAGAACTGAAAGCAAAGATTTTTCTCTGTTTTTTGTACAAAGTGGTTAAAACGCAATATTTCTTGTTCTTTTTGTGTATCATTTTTTTCGTCCCTATTTATGTTATTTAGCTTTACTATTTAACTTAAAAAGCAGAACTGAAAGTAAAGAAAGTTGAAGAACAAGGTTTTTGATGCAACATCGACAACCTTTTGCCGACTTCACTGGTGGGCAGCAGGTTATTTTTGATCTTTAGGCGGTTGTATGAAGGTAAGGCCACCCTGTGTGCAACCGATAGGGGACCAGTCGCCATGTAAAAAAAAAACATTTCAAATTTCGGGGTTTCATTCAGCACACAGTGTCTACAATTGGTTGTAGACCGGTCGCCTACCAGTCGTCAAATAATGAAAGCCCTTTAAAGACTGCCTTGTAGAAATAATGTAATCAGCAGCTCAGTGGTGAAGTAACGCTACCATAAACCATTACATGTTGACGGAAAATGAACTAATTGTCGTTGGTCGGCGATCAGTGACTTAGGCTTATACGTACATTTATAATCAGTCGTTATCAAGGCTCTAATCTTCATTGAACAGTACTGGCTTGTCGATTTCAAGTTAAGCTGAATATCACTTTCAAACTCAATTCAATAATCGTTGTTCCGGAAAAATCTTTGTTACAAATAAGCCAGGATTTATTACCTTTCTCATAAACCAGAAACCAATTCACGTAACAAACTTTTGTCCCCACGAACCCCTCCTGTGACTGCAGGGTATTATGTAGCTTATGTTTTGTAGATAGGAAATGTTGGCGACATAGATTATGTAATATCTATATTCTTCAAAAATGGAGGAGACGGTAATTTCATTTCAAAACGTAATTCATATTATGCTTAAGATCATCATATGCTTGCGAGTTTTCGAAAGGTTGACATGAAAATGTAGATGGCATTTATTTTGTCATTTTCTTGTGCACAGAAACATCCAGTTTGATTACAACGTAAATATTCATGACTGATATCCCTTTGATTCGCTATTCACTTACACAGTCACATCCAAGGTAGCAGTATACTCTAATTACGCAAGTTGCTGTGATAAAGACTGACCTTGTACTCGAGATTGTTCATTTGTCTACTTATACATGTAGTATGTATTACTTACTGGAAAGAAAAACAGATGAATAACAACCAAAATAACCACTGTACAATATGCTCAAAATCTGCCCAATACTTTATCTTAATGGTGAAATAAAATCTCAAGAATTTAACACATTTCATTTAAGTACTTAATATATCACAATGAACAGAATAAAGGCCATAACCTTCATTTATATCTTTTCCCTTTACCATTTTGTACATTTCAAGAAGCCCGAAAATTGAAGTGCATATAGATTGCGTGTTTGTTGTTGTTGTTGTTTTGTTGTGTTGTTTGTTTTGGGGGGATCAAGCCTGATACAAAGAAGAAAGCATGTACCATAATCACACTCCATAATGAAACACTCCTTAATGACAAAAATACCATAGTTTACAAAGTACCAATTTTCTGTAGCTTGTTCGATTGTACCACACGGACATTCGATTTTGTTTTCCTAGTCAGGTTCACTATGGATTTTTGTTCAAAATTTTTGGAGATTAGCAAAACCATACATTTTTGGAATCGGTAGAACATGGGGAATCCGAAAATTGATGTTGGCATTTGCGCAAAACCCTGACCGAGCAGCCATTTTGGGTTTTCAAAATGGCCGCCATATGTAACTAGTATTGAACACTTTTGAAGATATTTTTGTAACAGAACCTCATTCTATCATTTTTGTGGTAGCATATTAAAGGGCATTAAATTCTCTACAACATGACACCACATTCGATGGGTTTGGTGATGATTTGTATAACAATTTTGGGCAGAAAATGTGATTTTTATCATTTTTTTTTCAAAAATATGAATTGCTTCAAAATACATTTTTCTTCATATTTCAAAAGTACATTTCACTAATGACTTCCAACTTTACAGAAAATCAACCATATACAGGGTCAATATCATATAAAAATTACAAGTTCATTGCTTATCTAACAAAAAAGTTATTGTACTCTAAAGTTCACACTTTGATATTTGCTAAAACAGAGAAATAAAGCCAAGGGCTGCCTTCTAGTCAGGTTCACTATATATTTTTGCTCAAAGTTTTTGGAGATTAGCAAAACTATACATTTTCGGAATCATTAGAGCATCGATAAGCAAAATAATGATGTTGGCATTTGCACAAACACCGGCTTGGTGGCCATTTTGGATTTTCAAAATGACCGCCATAAAATACATAATTTGCCTTATCTCGGCTTCTTTTAAAGATATAAACGTAATGAAATGGGCCAGTCCTACTATTTATGGGTGCAGAAAACAAATGGTGACATCTAGACATCTTCTTCTACCGCTTCCTCGCATATTGAGGCCATTTTTGATTTTCAAAATGGCATACGTGTAATATATAAGTTGCCTTATCTCTGCTTCTGGTGAACCTAGGAACTTAGCAAAAATATTCTAATCCTTTTCTTGGTCGATAAAACTATTGGTGACATAATTAGACTTCTAATCTTAATGCGTCATCGCACACGGCGGCCATTTTGTATTTTAAAAATGGCACACATATATATGTATGTAATATATATATATATATATATATATATATATATATAAATATATATACATATATATAGATATATTCCAGTCAACCTATAGCAACTTAACAGAATATGCTAGTACTTTGTTTCCTGGGTCAGGAAAACGATTAGTGACATAATTAAACTTCCAATCTCAACGCTTCATTGGACATGGTGGCCATTTTGAATTTTCAAATTGGCCGCCACAAATACATTTTTTTCCCTACGTCGGCTTCTTTTCAACGTAGAAACTGAATGAAATATGCTAATCCTACGTTTCTTGGGTCGAGAAAAGAATCTGTGACATTACTAGACTTCTACTCCCAACGTTTCATCGCATATGGCGGCCATTTTGGATTTTCAAATTAGCCGCCATGAAATATTATATTGCCCTATCTCTGCTTCAAGGCAGCCTAGAAACATATTGGAATATTCTAATACTATGTTTCCAAGGTCAGGAAAAACATTGGTGACGTCATTAGAGTTCCCATCTCAACGCTTCATGTGGCTTCCATCTTGGATTTTCAAAATGACCGACATAAAATGCATACTTTGCCCTTTCTCTATGTTCAACATAAAAACTACATGGAATATGATGCTTATGTTTCCTTGATAAGGGAAATATCTGGTGCTATCACAAACTTATAATCTTGATTCTTCCTTCACTTTAAGAATTTGGGGCGCTAGGAGCCCTCAGACAAATTTCATTGCGTCTCTAAACTGAAACTATGCCACGTTCTGGCTTTTGTCCTTGAAGTCTTGCACGGGAGCCCTCAAATTTCATTTCGTCTCTAAACTGAAACTGTGCCACGTTCTGGCTTTTGTCCTTGAAGTCTTGCACATATTTTGACACCAAGTTTAGAAAAATTATACAGTCATGCTATATTTTGGTTTCTAATTTTCTTCTCTTCAGGCAAATATTTTGGTTTCTAATTTTCTTCTCTTCAGGCAAGAATTTATATTTTTGTACAATTAGAATGAAAAACAGCAATTTGATTTTATTTCTTTGTAGATCATTTGTAATTTCTTTTTCTTTTATTATCCCTTTTCTATCTGAATATTGATTCAGAAAAAAGACCCTCTAATAACAAACCTATAAAGCAAGATATATGGTTGAAAAACAATTGAATGCACATGAATAAAGTCACTTTTAACGACTTTTGTTTTTCAGTCTACGAACTTTCCCATCGACTATCATCACTGGTCAGCCCCCCCCCCCCCGGATAACTACCCCTTGAATTAAATACCAAGTGCAGTTCTTTAGCTGTATTATTGTAACCTACTACTCAATTATACTGTATCGAACTAGAGACAGACTTCCTGTTCTAATATGTCGACCAGCATGTGCAAACTAAATAATTGTATTTTACAGTACAAGAAATATTTATTACATACTTTACTTGGCCCAAAGACGTTTTAGGGTACTCCAGTTAGGCTAATCTATTACAATTGTATACTTGTAGGATCACGCCATTACAGCACAGACAGCTCACAACCTTTAAAATGCTCATTTCCTACATGTCATATTGTTGTTGTTTTTTTAACTTTATTTACTTTCAGTTCTGCTTTTTAAGGTAAATAGTAAAAGCTTAATAACATAAATAAGGAGAAATAAAGATATAAAAATATAATAAGAAATATTGCGTTTTAACCACTTTGTACAAAAACAGAGAAAAAAATCTTGAAAGGTCAAATTTTTTTTGCTTTCAGTTCTTCTATTTAAGGTAAATAGTAAAGCTTAAATAAGACAATTTTTAAAAGATAAGCAGTGGTAGCAAGAAATACTGTGTTTAATCACTTTTTACTCAAAACGTCACCTAAGTTTAGAAGGATCTTTCGTGGCAAAAGATTTTTGCAATGCTGAAATAAAGAAAGCCAGAATTTAAAGAGGCGTGAAATGCGCTGATTGAGACCAACCGATGAACTTTATCTACAACTGAGCCGTGGGGGGGGGGGGGGGGCTGACGCCTCTTGCCCGAATGTAAGCTTTACTTTCAGCCCATAGCCCCCACCCCTCCCCACTTCGTAAAACTATGCTCGTTTTAATATTGAAAGTGCTTGGAAATGTTACAGGGAACCCAATTTTGGCGGTCAACCAGACTTGGATTGATGGGAAAAACTGTTTGGTATCAATATGTCCTCCCTGTACAACTGAGGGGGGGGGGGGGGAGGGGGGGAGGGGGTGCGGCGCAAGTTTTGAACCCCACCACCAAGTTTTGAACCCCACCACCAAGTATCTAAATGTTTTAGAGTGTAAATTTTGTCTATCACGTGAATACAGGTCCCATGTTATTTCACTGATGGCCTCAGTTGCTTCCTTGTACCAATAATACTTGTAGGTATTGTTTTAAGTTAAATTTTAGAGGGGAAGGGGGTGGGGGGGGGCGGAGAAGGGTAAGGCATTGGCAGTTATTTTTCCAGTAACCATGAGATTTTAATGATTTGTCAAGGGTCATTGATTTTTTTACCATTATTCAAAGTACCTTATGAATATTACTTTGTACCAGTTTGTCTCTTTTTAAAAACAGAAAGGGGGAGGGGAAGGCATGGACATGTAGGGGTGCAAGTTCTGTACCCTATAATCTAGTATATACGTGTGTTGGAGTGTGAATTGTGATTATCACTTAAAACCAGATTTCCTCATATATATTACTGGACAGTTAGCCTTTTTATTTCTCAACACATATCATCTGTTATTAGGCACATTTGTATCATAGCAACGGGAACTAATAAACAATTGAGTACTTGAATATAAAAACGGCCCAAGTCCAATTTTTGGCCAAATTGAGTTAAACATGGGAAATTGTTGCTTATACATATGCCCACCTTGTGTATAAATTATAAACCTGAATTCCCCCTGGAAGTGCCTAAAATGAATGAGTGAAAACTAGTATGAATGTAAGAATGGCCCAAGTCCAGGACTTGGGTCATTTTTACATTCATATCATAGCGCCCTCTCTCATCACTCCTTGTCTAAGCTTGCTTACTCCCAAACTTCAAAGATGGCTGGCATACATAATGGACATGACTTGTTGGACAGTGGTGAGGAGATAAGTGGTAAAAAACACAGAAATGAATCAGAATGGAAGCAGAATCAGAGGAAAAGGCTTAGAGAGTTGGGTCAGGGTGTCTAGAAAGAAATGTGTTATGCATGCACAGTGCTTGGTTTTGCAAGTTTTTGAAATGTTGACATGCGACCTCATTTAACACACGCACACACACACACACACACACACACACACGCACACACGCACACGCTATCCCATAAATTAACATGGTAGTTGATGAGGGACATTGTGTCATAGCATGCAACCACAGATTTGTAAGCAATACTGATTAAAAGCTGAAAAACATAACACAACTCTTTAATGCATTCTTTCTATAATACCTATTACATGTAATACTACAGGAGCCTACTCTGTATATGATTCAAAGAAAGGCCCAAGTCCATATGATTCAAAGAACGGCCCAAGTCCATCAAACAAAAGGACCCCCCCCCCCCACAAGTAACGAGAACTTTATTTATGATAACAATGTACACATAAACTTGTATTTACGATGTTGTCTTACCATCATAGTCAAATATAATTTTATTGGACAAATAAAAAAAATATACTCGAAATGACCTGCCATGGACTTGGGCCGTTTTTATATTCAGATACTCAATTGTATATCACTAAAATATGATAGTACTGAATCATCTGACATCACACTTCCTATTAAAATATTCATCTGCATGACAATAGCATGTACTACCGAAATAATCCATTTCACTTCTCCAAATGTTACCATTGTCAGGGAGAAGGCAGCACTTAGGAACCACTTTTGTTATCGATTCTCTACTTTAGCTAATATCAAATATCTTCTAATTTGTTCAATACGATATACACATAGCTATGCCGGTGATTTGTGCAAATGCAAACATCAATTTTTGAATTTCCAATGTTCTAACGATTATAAAAATGTATAGTTTCGCTAATCTCCACAAATTTTGAACGAAAGCCCATTTTCTTACATAGTGAACCAGACTATCCTGTTTCCAAAAGCTGTAGCGCCACTCCAAGGAATTATCACAGAACATTTATTTCCTTGAACATACCACCTACACGTTACTGCTTAAGAGGGTATATCATCTATATTAAGTTCATATCTCCTTATCCCTCTTAGAAGAGCACTTGATGCCCGGCAGTGAGACGTTGAAACCTCTAAATGTTGGACAAAATGGAATGTACTTTGTCCATCTCGCTCCCCTGACCCATGACATTCCAAATGGAAAGTCGTAGCATTTATTGACGTATGTGGCAACTTCCCTCTGAAGTGCTTTATCGTCCTGGCCAGTGTCCTCATCCGAAGTGCCCTTTGAGTCCTTCGTTTCCATTCCTTGCAGTTCCCGAAACTTCACCAGGCCTCGTTCTTCAGGTGTTCCTGAGATTGAGAAAACCCTAAGTTATTTTTCTGCTCTGTAAGGTTTAACCTTGTTTAATACAAACTTTGTACTACCAAGGGGCAATTGATCTAATTTACAGTGATAATACAAAGTCTAGTATGATTGTTTTTAATATCCAAGTTTTCCACTTGCATGCGGTCTACATTTTCCCGAAACTTCACCAGGCCTCGTTCTTCAGGTGTTCCTGAGATTGAGAAAACCCTAAATTATTTTTCTGTTCTGTAAGGTTTAACCTTGTTTAATACAAACTTTGTACTACCAAGGAGCAATCGATTTAAATCACAGTAATAATACAAAGTCTTATTGGATCTTTATCCAAGTTTTCCACTTGTATGAGGTGTACATTTTCGCGTAATACCATAACTTTAAAATTCTGCTTTGGGGATTAAGATTGGCACTACGCTACTACAGGAACTGTTTTTTTCACGCATAGTGATAAATTAATGAAACTGATATATTTTGCCTTAATATGCTATTCACTATCTATCCTTCACGTGTGGGGTAAGAGATTTTTATGATTTCGAAATGTTAAATGGTACCTATAGAACTGCACACCTGTTCTCCTCTCCTTTCAAACCTAGCATACTACGTATATACCTGGTATTGTGTTGTCAAGTAAGCATCCAGTTGCTCCACCAATAAACATGCTGGTCCCAAGGATTATGATCAGTATTTCGTCAAATATCTCGGACCCTAAAGATGGAAATAATACCGAAACATATTCATTAATTATAGTGATTTGTTAAAGTAGGTTTTTGCACTATTCGGCAATTAATGAAATAACGGCGGACACGTTGAAAGCAAGTACATGTTACTGAAGCATTGCTTACTCTCTTTTTCTAATTTCCATTCCCGTCTACTTCTTATTTTCAGTAGTATTATTTTAATTGTAGTTGTATTCGTTTCATTTGTTCTTTTTTCATTTCGCATTTTCAAATAAGGATGATATATTTAGTGAACCTGGCTTACAATTTGTTTATCAAAATAGATTGGAGGTTTATATATTTTTATCATAAATTAATTCATATATCTTGTTACTTGAGCCATGTGAACTGGTGTTTTTATGGCTATTCCACCGCTTGGGGTCTATTTTACTTACCATGATACCCTGAATAAAAGTGGAATAAATCCAAGTAATATACAAGACTACGTACCACATATACATGTGAAAAATATTTCGAAGCGCTAACCTGTGTTGATTTTCTCTTGATTGTTGTTGATGTAAGCTGGAGCAGCTGTCCCTATGTATAGCGAGAAACCCACAATGAACAAGTTTCTGGGCGAGTTCATGTCCACATACTGAAGATTGCTTATACCGACAGCTGCCACGATCCCTGATAATCATATGGGGAAAATCGAATTTTAAAGAAAAAAAAAAGATATACCATCAAACCATTATTTTACGACCATAACACATTGGATTCCCTTTATTTAGATGAGGAAAGGAAAGCTGCAAATGATGCTAAGGAATGATGAGTTGTCTTAACATAGGTCTGGCTCGGGTGCGTGGAACATGAAAAGGGAGAATAATTCTATCATCCCTAACAGCCCCTCCCCCCCAAAAAAAAAAAAAAAAAATAAAAATAAATAAATAAATAAATAAATAAATGAATGAATAAATAGATAAATAAAAAGTTTAATTTTTTTTTTAAACTAATGATAACAATAATTTAAAAAAACTAATAAATAAAATAAATAATTAAAAATATGAAAAGCACAATTATAACTAAATAAATAAATTTGTATATAATAAATTAATTAATTAATAAAGAATAATAGAGAAATCAGGATAAGAGGTATATGAAGAGAGGATAAACTGATAAGATGCCAGAATGTAGGCGGGTTTAACAGATATGTAGGTTACACAACTTATAGGGGAACGATGTAGAAGATTACGAGACCTTATCATGCTTATGGTGATAAGTATGAATAAAGAATACTTGTAACGACAAAGTGCCTTCATTTCAGATTATTCATCGGTGCATTCATGCCTCTGAAAGGACGTATTGCGTCTCTCTTGTAAGAATTTTCTCATATAATCTACGGTTCATACCAAAGGTTACTGCCATGACTCCTCCAATGACGGGGTCGGGAATAGTCGCCAAGAAAGCAGCAGCTTTTAACCACATACCAAGAAGGATGACCATTAAGCTCATCACCTGTACTACAAATCGACTACCAACCTGTGAGAATATAAAGTGAATTTATTTTGAAAGACAGTGTAAATGCAGATATTTTTTTCTTTACTACACTTTCTTTCAGTTTAATATTATTTATTCATTAACAGATTGATTCAAACGTCCTATAATATAATATGATAAGGATTTGGGGTGTTTTCTTTGGTTCGAATAGGCGTCTCCCCTGGCTCTTTCGGTCCCCTCCTTTTGGATCCTACAGGCGGAGAATGATCCTCAGATGGTTGGGGGGGTACTTTTTAAGGGTCGCATTGCCGTTAATATTTCATAAATTAATTTTTAAATTTGAATTTCCGGAAGGGAACAGTTCAGCTGGTGGAACAGCGAACGAGGGCTTTGCATGTTTGCAAATATATGGGGTTAGGAGCAGCTCTCCCTCCAACCCAAATTTCTCAAGAAAATATTTTCACTATGATATGAATACGAATAGGATATACGAATCTGTCTAGGCCCCTCACGCTGTGGGGGTATCTGGGATTGGGGGTAGGTGTGGGAGGGAGTGAATAAAATAATTAATCCCGTCGGCCCTCCCAAGACCCATCCCCCCCCCCCCCGAAAAGAAAATAGCCCTTAAAAAATCTCTTTATTTTCCCCAATTCTTTCATTTTTGTAAGGAGCAATCAATGTATGCTTTCAAAGACATGGCCTTTCTCTGAGTCAGAACCATAGAATAGACCTGTTTACTAATGTATTTCAATGTATGCATGTTTCTCTCCAGCATGTCCAGAATCCTTATACAAACGATTTAGTGCACCTGCTATGCATAATAGCATCTCTATGGATGGAATCCATTTTGCATACAGTAGTTGTTGTACAGTAGTTGTTGTTATATCGGGCAAGCCTTTGTCAAGCATTTGAGTCGTCAAGAGAAACTTTTGTTCAAGAAGTATGCATAAAATTAGTAAACAGGTATAATAAACAAGGTAAGATGAAATCGCTCCTCAAAAAGGGCTAGAATCCCTGATGTGGTGTATGAGGTCGTGGGTCGTCCGACATAACAAGAAAATACTGGGGCCATTCGTAATTCAGCGCTTTATTCAGCGTAATTTAGTCTCCTTCAAGAATAAAAGATACCGTCTTCTAAACTCATGCAAGCTTCGGATGAATATTTACTTCTTGGTAAACATTAGGCATACCACTTTACACAAAAAAACATGCCATACGGAGTTATGTTTATTTGTTTGTTTTTCTATTGTGACAAATATACATGCACCTTGATGATTAGCCATTAACACAGTTAGCGCCCGTGGATGTCCACGGCCTGCTTCTGCTAGTCTATAATAATAAGCTATGGATTTGGGGTGTTTTCTTTGGTTCAAATAGGCGCCTCCCCTGACTCTTTGGTCCCCTCTTTTTGGTACCCACGGGAGGGGAATGATCCCCAGATGGTTGGGAGGCACTTTTTAAGGGTCTCAGTGCCGTCCATATTTCATAAATTCATTTCTTAACTTTGAATTTCCAGAGGGAAAACTTTTTTTCATCCGGTGGAACAGCTCCCTACTAACGAGTACTTTCTATTATGCACGCAACCTATACCGCTTAGCTGTGAAGGGGGGAAAGTTTATTCGGATAACGGCAAAGAACATCGTGTACTACCAGTTACTCCTAGGCCATAGCCCTGAATGATGTGTACACGTATATGAGCGCAGGGCATGTATGGCTTCAATCATACATTTAAACGGCGCATGCACGTGCTGCGTGTGTCAGGCTGGCCTTTGATTTGAATGGAAGTCAGCGTTTTGATTAATCATACTACTAACATGACGGACAAAGAGAGTTGACAAAAACAACACTTCATTCCACCCTTCACAATGGTTCTGGTATTCAAAAGAACATCCCTTCACTGCTGTTATGTCAATATGTAGAACAGGTGTCACATGCATATTCTCCTGTTCTACTTCTCTTTATCTTTATGCACATGTTCGACGTGCAATGATTGTTTAAAAAAATCTTTTATGAATTTTTCTCTCTATATTTCCCATCTCTGTATTTGTAAATTTTACAATAATTATTTCTTTCTTCTTTTTCTCTTTCGCTGTTATCTGTTTCAACAGTCTTCTTTCAATCTCCTGAAACTTTAGGGAATATCATTTTTTATCAACAATTAAATAGTCATGAATGGGAAATATGGCCCTCATACCGGGTGAAACATGTCTTTCGCCTCCAACATATTCTTCGTTGATCACAGTCTAAATCGATCTGTATATATCATTCACTTCTAGAAGATCACGTCATATTAGGAATCCATCCGGCACTCCAGGGGGAAGGGGTACAGGTGCATGAGCTCCCCCTCCAACCAAAATTTCCCTCGAAAGTATTTGCCCTATGATCACGATGATACCACAATGATGTGAATATGAATAGGATATGTGAATCCCGTCTCCCCTCGCGACGGAGCGGGGGGGGGGGGGGGTTAAGAAAAAATAAATCCAGGCGGCCCTCCCAAGACCAGCGTAAGGGCACGAGTGATCCCGGGCCCCCGGCGAAAAGCAAATTAGAGCTCTAAACGAATTTTCTTCAGTTTAATTATTTCATTTTTCACAAGGGGAAGCCAATGCATGTCATGCTTTCATAGCATTTCTCTGAGTAAGAACCATAGGAACAAGGCAAGATCAAATCGTTCCTCAAAAAGGGTGAGAATCCTGGATGTGAAGTTTGAGGTCGTGGGTCGTCACAGGCCATAATACGGTCGACACGAAAAAGATAAATACTGGGGCCATTCGTAATTCAGCTCTAAAACAATCGTAATTTGTTATTCATCAAGATGAAAATGAATTTTTCTTCAAATTCATACAAGATATGTATGAATAACACATACTCGCATTTCATACATACTTGGTAAAAAATACCACTTTAACCCCCAAATATGCCATATGTTTGTTTGGGTTTTTCCATTTGAACTTACATGTATTGTGACAAATATGATGATTAATCGGCAAAGCTAGCTTCTGCTAGTATTTATAAAATATGATAAGATCAGTTGTAGAAATATTCTACATTTTGGTCCTGTTGTTAAAAAACATGACGTTCAGAAAAAAAATGTTCTTAGTAATATAAATATATAGGATTCTCCTTTTGCGTGTTTGTGGTGTGGCACAGGTCGTAAGACTATAGGCAGAGGCATAATTGAAACGAGAATGTATTATCTGATTATGGAAAAGGAGGCAAAGTCTCGGTTACATATTCCCGAGGTTGCAGAGTCGACTGTACAGGTAAACAGAAAGTGATATAGAAGTAGGAGCGCTCAGAGACCTACGCTGTCTTGCTTAAAAAGTTTAGTTATAACGCCACCCCCCCCCCCAAAAAAAAAAAAAAAGAAGAAAGAACACACGCACTAAATACGCGATTAAGATTGGTTGATTCTGTTGAAAATCAGGTTATTTTTAAGTTTTTAAGTTGCATTTAAATGCAATTTGATTTTCAACCAGTCTGAGTCTCGTATTTTGGACTTGCGTTCTATACTTGCATTTGAAAGCAACTTTTTAAGCAAGAGGGCACTATAATTTACTATACGTCTCAGATTAACAATAATGGATTCATCACCTTTGTTATACCAATCGCACCGATATTCTGGCTGTACGAGGTGGATCCAACCCCCGTCCCCCAAAAGGCAGCGAACAGGCCGCCCACGCCTTCCATTCCAATGCCTCTGTTTATGGCGTGATGAGGGGGCGGTGGTGCACCCGAAAGCTTGGCGCAGGCATAGTAGTCCCCAATGGATTCGATAATGGAAGCGGTACAGCCTGCTATCATCCCTAGAACGCCAGGAGCTGTTACTCGAGGCAATCCCCATTGACCTTAAGGTAGGGTGTAAAGGCATTGTAACAAAGGTCAGAAGAAAAGCCTGAAATATACTGTGAAGAGATGGTATACTTGATACTGTTCGATTTGTTGTTAGCAAAAACAAATAGCCAGAATGATTACTTCACTACTCATAAAATGGCGCAAACACATCTTATTTAGACAGGGGCACAAACAAAATAGAATAATAACATGCACTGAACACAAATATATAATGTATTCGACTATGCATGCATGTACCATAAAAATTTGGTTCCAATTTTTCAGATATTTCTTGTCATATTCGGAATTCGAGGGCATTTGAAGAGCTATCCATTTCAGGGGACATTTCGTCCATGATATTCTTACAAAGTGACATAAAAAGAATGAGAAAACTCACAAATTATTTTTCGACTTTGCCAGAACTCAAAGAAATCATGGAAATAGACAAGTCACCTGGCAGAGGTAGGTTAAACCATGGTGTTTCCTGCAGTTCCGAAGCGCTAATATCTGTCCTGGCTCTGTATCCAATCGCATTTTCCTCATCGGGAAATACGTCAGTAATAGTCAGAATATAACAGAGTACCCATGCTATCAGTATGCTTAAAACAACCTGTAAGAGCAAGCAATGGTGCAGGAGACTATATTTCTTAAGATAGTGCATTTGTATGAATATGAATGAGAACGAACTAATCGACTGCATTTATTTCAAAAAAGGAAAAAAAAATCCTCAGAGTGATTCTTTAACAGTATTCATATTCCGAAGTTTGATATTAAGATTAAAACATGCTGCAACTTACCGGGAACAACTTAAAGATTGGGAACCTTACAACCCGGAATCCTTTAGACTTTGAGAAACCTGGACACGGCAAAGGGAATCGATCAAGGTACTGAGAAAACAAGCCAATGAGAATAACGGTCCTGAAAGTTAAAGATAAAAATAATAGTTCAGCGGATTGGTTGATTTCATCCATACCTTCATAAAGGCCTTGGTCGATATTACAAAAAAGAGCCATGAAATGTACCGTGCAACTAAAATTTCAGTAGACTGACTTTTGTAAACTGTTAATCACGCACATAATCCGAAGTTAAATCAAATCAATCCATAGAAATAAAAATCTATAATTTTAGATGATCATCAATATAAAGTATTACAAGTACAAAGCAAGAATCGAAACAGGTTACAAATGTAGAGTAAAAACGGAAGCCAATATTTACAAAGATAGAATAGTTCAGTATAATTTACTGTGCATTGAATTATCATTTTAACACTTGGAATTTTTTGACCCTTTCCTTCACTCCAAACCCCCCCCCCCCCTCTAAAGAAAATACATTTAAAAATAAATAAATAAATTGAAAAGGAATCATATTATACAAGACGAGCTTACATTGCGAAAGGTTCCTTGAAACATTTTTATAAAAAACTTCTTTGGGCTTTTAAAGTTGTATTCAGTTTGGAAATCTTTTTGTTTATGTGGAGTATGATGCAATCCCCAAATCCCACGATTTTTGCTTCTAAATGTATATTGGTGCTCCGACATATACTCATGCGACAACTGCTCCAGGTTTGTCTTCAAAAATATGGCTGTAATTTTGGTTTTAGGTCAGGTTTAGGGTTAGGATGAGGTATAGATTTTTTGTCTGGGTAGAAGTTTAGAATTCGGTTAGTGAACGAAATTGGCGCGGAAAAGTTGTCGCCGGAGCATGTGTCGTATAACACGAAGCTTTTTTATTTGTTGTTTCTATCTCTTAGTGTTATAGATTATAATATATATTAAGGCTCACAATCCCGAAATCCCCCAATGTTGGCTTGCGTTCGCAGATGCTACGTTGAACAACGACAGACCAATAAGACCAATGGTAGGAGCAATTGTGAGAGGTCCGATAAACCTGAGAACGAGGCTCGTTATACCCGTAAAGCCGACGACAATCTCGTAAAGGGAAGCGATTAAAACTGCCCCTTGAATCTGAAGATACGAAATAGGTAGAAGGTGGTATATTATTTTCCACTGAACTAACACTATAGTTTAAAAGAAATGATTGATATTATATTTAGAAGGATATCATGAATATACAAAATTTGTTTCATTTTTTATGGAAAGCAGAGCATGAGTAGATACGTGTGTAAAGCAGTGATGATAATACAGAATGGCTACAGCCAATAAGGTCAATCTTGACGTAATCTTTATTATTGATAGTGTACTGCAGAACCTATTGGATGAAATGATTTAATATATTGACTATTACACATCGTTATTTATGTTATTTCTTTCTTCTTCTCTTTCTTCTTTCTATACAGTCACAAAGTAAATGCATTACTTAGCATGATATAAAGTAATCAACAAAGTAGAGATGTCAATATTTTTAGTGACATTGATTTCACAGATTCCTGAAAAGAAACTATGGATTTCCACCTACGATGCCAAGAGAAAATGAGTTACACATATCTGGACCACACTGAGTGTATAATGGATTTCATATCCTCTGTGACTTATGAAATACATAAAAACATTGCAACTGGAATAAAAAAGATAAAGATGTTTTATTGTGTATGTATCTATTCTAGAATGCTATAAAAGGCAGCCAGCTCTGAAAGTTTCTCTGTTTACTGCATGTTTGTTCCAAAGCAATGCAATTCACCACACACACACACACACACACACACACACACACACACACATATATATATATATATATATATATATATATATAACAAAAGTTCACAATAAATGAAAACAACCGTAGAGATGATAAAAGAAGTCAAATATTCGGCCATAGGCCTTCATCAGGAATCCACTATATATATATATATATATATATATATATATATATGTATATATATATATGTATATGTATATATATGTATATATATATATATATATATATATATATATATATATATGTATATATATATATATATATGTATATATATGTATATATATATATATATATGTATATATATATATATATATATATCATGTCCATAGCATAACCACAGATAACCTAACAGGTAATCATTTTGATTATATAAAATTTTACATTGATTATCCCTATCAATTTATCAATTTATATACATATTATTCATATCTGATATTAGTCATTTTCAGCAGAATTGTATTGCTCATTACTTTTCTTTAATGAATGTTGTAGTATTATCATTTTGTTCCATTTTTGTTGTTTTTCGTTGTATAGCTCCTGAAGAAGGCATAATGCCGAAAGCTTGACATCAATAAATCCGTGGTATTCAGCTACGCCCTGAGCCTTGGCTCTTTTCATTATGTGTGTATATATATATATATATATATATATATATATATATATATATATATATATAATGTGAGAAATCAATTGAATTCTCCCTATCGCATATAGCCGATATCAGCCGATATCAGCCGATATCAGCTCCCGATTCCGATATCGGGGACAACGATGTTGGCACATAAAGTTCCGGTTCCAGTCTATAGCTATAGCGAGCATACACTGATATTTCCTTGCTTTTTTCGTGCGTGATTGTTCTGCTGAAAACACGTTTAGCATCTTCGGCTCAACATCCCACATTGGGTGGCTTCTCAGAAGAATCCCATTTAAATATCAACTGTATAAAAACACGATTATTTGCTAGATTAGGAACAAAAGGGAGTTTTTGCTAGGCTGACCACGTCTTCTAACACATTGTCAATGACGCTCCGGCCGGACCCGGAAGCTCAGTTGCCAGCAATCACATGCCCAAAAATTAGAGCGCCGCATGCGTTCGGATTCGGAGAGCTATATGCGATAGGGAGAATTGAATGAGAGAAATAATTTGCGTAGCTAAATTCATTGTTCCTCCTTACTGACTTCCTTTTTTTTTTGTGGAAATAACTGCAGGGTTTGCAAAAACTGTCTCCACCGGGAGTCGAACCCGGGTCTTTGGCACGGTACGCCAAATGCCTTAACCACTAGACCACGAAGGCGGGTTGAGTGGTATTCGGCCACACCAGGTACAAACACCGACAGGCAGCCCTTGCAACCCTTCGCAGTTAATTTATTCCTTTTCTTTGAGGGACAGGGGAGTATTGAACAATGAAAAGCCGCATGCCTAGCTAGATCCATGGCGGATTCATGTATTAGAATTAATTAATTATTTACAATGTGTGAGAAATTTGTTCTAATACTATAGCATCGGCAACTCTCGTGGGTAAATTTACATAATGTGAGAAATCAATTGAATTGAATGAGAGAAATAATTTGCGTAGCTAAATTCATTGTTCCTCCTTACTGACTTCCTTTTTTTTGTGGAAATAACTGCAGGGTTTGCAAAAACTGTCTCCACCGGGAGTCGAACCCGGGTCTTTGGCACTGTACGCCAAATGCCTTAACCACTAGACCACGGAGGCGGGTTGAGTGGTATTCGGCCACACCAGGTACAAACACCGACATATATATATATATATATATATATATATATATATATATATATATATATACATATATATATATATATAAATATAAATATATATATATATAGATATATATAGATATATATATATATATATATATATATATATATATATATATATATATATATAATTATACATATATATATATATATATATATATATATATATATATATATACATATATATGTTGAGATTTTACGTACTGGCATTGGCGTACGCAAAGACAAAGAAAGTGTATCCACACATTTAATGCATTGTAGCCAATAAGTTTGATGTTTTATTTTCTCAAATTTTTCGACGCTCCCTGGCATCTTGTTCAGGACAACGATAAATGATAAGGTATCATACAAATAACTGAAATATATATTTATATATATACATATATATATTGATATATACATATATAATACGGTAATATCCAAATAAGGACAAGGCTTATTACATCGTCCTTAGCTGTTTTTACCATGTTTACGACGTAGTATATGATTTAATTGTCAAAAAAAAATACTTACTTCCTGCATTCTATCTCTGAATTCAAGTCTAACTACTTCTTGGACTTTGGAGAGGTTGGTCGCATTCTCCGAATAGACTAAAGAAAAGTGAAGAAAATAGATTTTATCAAACCCTGCCACAAAGGATTATTTAACTCTTTGAGGAATGCTGCATCATTGGAAGCTGAATGATTATAAAAAGAAAGTTTGAGAGAAAGGGGTCAAAGGATAGAGAAGTTTTTTGTTGTTGTTGTTTTTTTTTTTCCTTCTTCTTCTTTTTTTTATTCAGGATTATTCATGAAATGGTTAATCCCCCACTGGAACTGTGGCTTCGTATGTGTGAACTTTCCCCGCGTTCACAAAATTTCCCAGAATGTCCTGTTTGTCATTTTGATGGTAGAAAAGATATCTTTCTACCGTAAGATTAGTCTGGACTCTGGACTCTATCCAGTTTTTTTTTTTTTTTTTTTTTTGGTGTGTGTGTGTTTTTTTTTGTTTTTTTTTATTCCCCTACGCTGCTCTTTCTCTACATGTATATCCCATAAAGAGCGCCACTCTCTGCTAATCGCACGATCCCCTCAATTTCACCCGTCTGCGAGGGAGGTAAAGGACTGCTATTGATTTAGCGTTGAGGGTGTAGTTTCGGATCTT